>JAFELO010000261.1:0-67708 GCA_017140195.1 Eumaeus atala | reverse complement strand
GTATGTATTAATCATAGATTCAGAAACCAGGGACCGGAACCACTTACCCCGAAAGGGGTATTTGTTTGGGTATTTCATAGACTTGTTTTCAAACACCCTATAAATCTGATAATATAAATAGTTAAAAGGTAACCAAATGAACAGAGTTAGTTCTAAGCACTAACCGAATACGAAAATCCTATTGTAGCTTAAGCATTCATTAGGTTTTTATAGAAATAGAAAGAAATTATGCACGGAAAAGTGACAAACATAAGGTAAACCTATCATGGTAAGTGCTTAAATATTTATATTTTGATGTATTAACATATATTATTCTATATTATTGGATATTTATTATAATTGGGTAAGCGCATCAGAAGTGGGTGACCTTATTCAAAAGGTTTCCATATCGAAACAATGACACTATCAATAAGTTACCTTTTCATTTGGGTGTTACTAAACGTTAATCAATAGAAGGGGTTTTCTGGGCCCTGTTTAAGATAATACATGGAAGGTTGTGATTGCAAAAAATATGTTTATGTATAATTTAGATACTTGACAATGACAGTCGATTATGAAATCGTACATCTTGTATTTTTGTGTATCAATTATGTTAACACGTGAAGCAAAACCCGAGGACCCCATTCTAAGAAAACTGCGCGAACGGAGCATCAAATTTAGCACACTTTTTTATTGACACAGTTTATGTGCAGAAAAAGGGCAGATCGCCAATATTTTTACATAATATGCATTCGATTTAATTATTTTAGTTAAATTAAACTTTACCCACACTACGGTACGCACACATTGTTAAAATTCCTGTATCATTAATGTCTTAAGTTGACGCGAATGTTCCTTATTACAATAAAACAAGTTTTGTTGTACCTACTGTATTTCACAATTTGTGACGCTATCAAACTTGTTATGACGTAAGACATTTAGTTATCATAATTTTATTTATAGGTAATAAAAGGTTTTACAGTTATAATCACAGTGCAAGGAGTTGCAACGCAGTTCTCTTTTTTATGTAGGGGGAAACGAGCCACCTTTTTACGACTACCGACGCCTATGAACATTCGCATAATTGCTATGGTCATTCGCTGCGCTCCTTTCCTCTTCCCCCTAATGGACCACCAGATACTCACAAACAGCACGAAACGCAACACCCAAGATGTCACTTTAAGACGGCGTCATACGAGCGACAGGTATCTCCCAGGTCGTCATGGCACGATTCCGCTGCAATGCAGCATGGCACGACCTCTTACTTTCATTTATTCATTACAACAGAAATTTGATGTACGAGTCTATATTCCGAGAACTTAACACGTCCGATTGACATACGAACAAAACAATTTTTAGGCTGTTAATTGTTAATATATCACAACAGTATTGCGATTTTAAAAGCTAACGAAGCAGGCTTCCCACTGGATGATAATGTTATTTTATTTTCATTCATGAGCTTTAGCCGCCGATCTGAATACTGTATATGGGCAGCTTATCAAATAAGAACAGACGAATGATAGGTATATGGGGTAAGACTAGGAGACATCAGTGCATCTGAATATTGCTGAAATAAATTAAACCTCACAGGATTGCAACTTTCGAAATTTCATTTATTCTATGAACTCTCATAACGTTATTGGAAATTTGCATTTGGCTAAATTGTAGTTTAATCAGCAATCACTGCGTTGACACTTATTCAAATAGGTCATCAATGATGTTCAAAAGTATCAGCGGTGTATTCGTGTTGAGATTGTTCGTTTACTACATAGAGATTTCCTTTCTGATATCTGTGGTTTATTATATGCCCCCATTTTTACGTTATATCGCTATTCGTTACTTATCAACCAGTACTAATAATGAAGATTATTTTTAAATATAAACCTTATGTCTGGTGAATATGTATCATTTTATTCTATCTACTATATTTATTTATCACTTGGTAACCAATAACCATAAACAACATCATAGCAACGAATATTATTGAATATAGTTTGACAGAGGATTTTTAATCAAGACACGTTTTATAAAATATTTTTTTAACTGCGATTTCATATTAAGGTAAATTTGTTCTATTTCTATTATGAAAAATTAATTATTGCAATGTCCATCCGTTTACTTTATTGCTGCTCATGGTTACTTCTAAAGGACACGAGGTCTGACAAATGTATGATTGGCAATCGCAGACGATGGTTTTTTAAATATTTCTTATCTCGTTTGTCCCTCGTAAAAGAGTAGTAGATGCATTTTAACGACTACATGAAGTGTACAGACTATAACAAATGAATAAATGTTTATATGAATGTGTGCGTAACATCTACTAAAACTGAAGAGCAGATTGAAAAAAAAGATGTCAATCTTTTATAAACCTTAACTAGCTGACCCGGCAAAGGTTGTTTTGCCATATAAATTATTTCTAGGTATTATCAGTTAGGGGTATGACAATTGAAATCTAGGATACCAGTCGAATCTCAGTCTCTCTCTCTCTCTCTCTCTCTCTCTCTCAATTTTACCATGTTAAGCGAGTAGGTATATAATGCTACCAGTAAAATATGCCTAGTCTTGCCATGAATATTGTAACAAACAAAAAAATCTTTTCAATTGCAAATCACATTATTACTTTTACAGTGTACATAAATATAAAACAATTAAAAATATGAAAAGCTTATTCGAAGAGGTCGTCATTGGCTGCAATAGTCTGCACAGAAGCATGCACTCTTTCCATGGGGAAATTCTTCGCTGCCTGTTTTAGGGAAAAATTATCATGGCGATTCGAGCAAGCTATTTTCTAGAAAACTAACCATAAATCATAATTCAGTGGCCTAAGGGCAGGCCTAGACGAAGGATAGCCTTAAGCTCTGATCAAGTCTGGAACGTTTGTTTCAACCATCATTGGGCAATAGCTTTATGATCAGGTACCAAGTCCTGCTGGAAGGTACTTGGTTATTGAACGTGGTGTTATTAAGGTGCTTTACTACCTTGTCAATTCTTTTGATACGTTTTGCACAAAAATATGGCTCAGTCACTCCTTCATAGCTATCAAAAATCCCTATCAAACCATCACTGAAGTCGGATAGTGCCAACGTTGCACTCTGCGACTAATTGGGAACTACCCTAGAGATTTGACCATAAATACGGTCATTTTGTTTATTAAAACGTTGCTCAAAATTTTCACATCCGTGAACAAAAATTTTCTGTGACCTCCCTTTGCGTGCCGCTTCAGAAGTTGTTTCGATTGGACCACCCTATTCATCTTCACTTTATCAATTAAAAAGTGATCAATGAGTCTCCTATAGGCTGCAAGTCCTAAGTCATCTCTTAAAATACTCGACATGGTTCTCCAAGTGCTATCTTCACTTTTATAAAAAAAACTATTATAAAATCTTTTGCTTCCGGACAGGGTTTCTTCGAATTCTTTCCCTTACTGCTTTGACCAACTTTTTCATATGAACACTACGTGGACGCCCAGATCTTTCTCTGTCACAAACAGATGAAGTCTCATTGGACCTATTAATAGCCTTAACTAGTAGCAAGTGTATGTAAAGTTTTCAAAATTGCACTTGGCTTCATACCTATTTTGTGTAAGGCAATCGTAGCGATTCTGTTCTCTTTATCACCCCACTCTATTTTAATATCGCAAAACATTCTACAATGCCTTCGTGCTAAAATGAGAAAACACAATGAACAATCGTATAAAAACTATAGACTCCAAATTCAAAATATTTTTATTTTTAATTGTAACATCACTTATGGCTACTAATACTTAGTCTGCTAAGTATTATAATATTTCATGTTATTATTCGTGTTATGTTATAATATTCACATAGAATGTGAATTCGAATTTGATATTCTAACGATGGAGTTGGTTATAATAACGAAAATATTAATTATACAAGGTTTATGTAAGGCGCTGGTACGATGAAGTGTTTCTCCAGCATTTCATTGTTAGTTTTTTTTTTCAAATATAGCATTACTGCGAAATAAATAATAAAATAATAATTATTGTTTTATTATTATTGTTTAAAATTATTTCTTAACATGGGGAGCGACCGGTCGCATCACCTAAGCGCCATAGTCATTCATACATTTATAAAATATGCAGAGGCGTTGTCTTCCTTCTCTCCATAGGACGGACAAGGACGGACCTCATAGGGCACCCACAACACATGAAACGTGGCCGTATAGCTGTCACAATGCGGTGTTATCGTGCGTGCCAGTGGAACTTCCCTGGTCTGTGTTCACTATCTCTTTCAACAAACAAACAAATGTGTGTGTAGTGGTATGTGGCGGTCGGTTTATTCTGCCTGGGATAGCTGGTATTAGGGAACTAGTGCAAAGAATCATGTGCGTGTGTGTGTGTGTGTGTATGTATATGGGTGTGTATATATGTGTGTCTGGATGTCAATTATATATCGTTGATTTCCTCCAAACGATGAGGTTATTCTTCCAGGTGACATGGCGTTTGGATTGCCAAAACTACCAGGTCTGACCTTCTCGGATCCAACAAAGACCCAGTACCAGATGAGGAGCTCCCTCCGATACTACCAGGGATACCGCTTCCCGGACACATTGGTGCGGGGGCCCGGGGGGGCTGACACGGATGTGGACAGCAACGCGTTTGCGATCACTGACGATTCGGTTGGGTGGGTATTTATACGGAAACAACTTATACATATAGTATAAAAGGGCAAAGGAGCAGTTGATCTAATGGGCCACCGGACACTCACGGCACGAAACGAGAAATGCCCGTCACTTTGCGTTGGTACCATGTGAGCGAGAGGTATCTTCCCGATCGTGCCTGTCCAAAGTCTGAAAAGGGCTTCTTCCTTAACCGCACCTGAACACTGCACATGATCCAATAAAAGCAGAATCATAAAAGCGCTCTCAGCTTGGTTCCCGGCTTGAACCCTTGTCTCCCGCGATTTCAAGAATAAGCCACCGACGTACTTTTAGGGTACGCTTATCCGAATTGTAAAAAACGGAACCCTTGCATTTTCAATGTAGGAAACATTACATGTACTTCTCAACAATTATTTACATGATATTCCACAAAATATTAGTGGTAGATATTTTTTTGAAGTTATATTTCTTTATCATGACAGGAAAAAATATTGGAGTAATTTTTAAGATGCTCGCGACGGCCGTCACGAAAAGCCTATTCGCTGAAGGGATCTATAGTCAAACACTTTAGTTTTTCACCTGTTACACCTAAGAAGTACAACTTCTAACGCGTGTACACAAGTACACACAATATTTTTTTCATTCCTCAGTTACTGGAGTTGCCTTCATTTGTTAATATGTTCATACTACAGCTACGACCCATCCCTGACGTACGGGCGGGTGAAACAGCCGGCACTGCCCGCTGTGGTGCCCCACTGGGTGCACTACGACAAGCGGTGCCTCAAGTTCACGGCCTTCTTCAAACAGCCCGTGTTTGACAACCCTGACGAGAATTACCGAGTCCGAGTCGTCAACATCATCTATTTCCTCGAGGATGACACACTAACGATCATAGAGCCGCGTGTCAGGGTAAGATGCTTTTATATTATGCCATATTTACACATTCCGAAGAATGGCAAGTTGAAACGCAACACTAGACGCAAATGACATAATCGTTACAATAAAAGTACATTAGGGTTTTTGTCGCGGTTGATTTAATTATTTAACTAGCCCGACGTTTCAGAAGCTTAGCCCGAAGAATTACAATTAGTTGTTCCGACTAATGTAAACTGTATTTTGCTGCCTTGAGGTTTTATTCTTAGTTTTTGGTATAATTATGTTTTTTAATGCGCTTCACCAAATCTAATCTTAAAAAATGCCATTAGCCCCCTGTTCTGATTACATGACTGGTTTATTAATAGCTACATTTAAAATATCAGAAAAATCCGTTCAGAGACATTTTAAATGTAGTATTACAAAATATAGCGAGAGGAAATAATTTGAAGTGTTTGAAGCATTGTTCTGGTGACCTTTGCGATGTGAAGCGAACGGCGACGGACGGATGCGAGCAGAAATGACTTTAATGTTGGAACTATTTACAAGTGGGTAGAGGATCTAACTGAAATGCCTTCTTATTGACTTACTTAGGCTCGCATAGAATATTAAACTTTCGGGGATATACCAAGTAGTGCATTAAAGAGGACTACTATAGTTTTTTTCACCTCAAAATGCTTATAAAATACCAAGCTGGTAGTCGGCGCTACACCGGGGCCGAAAACGGGCCTGCCTATCTCGGGTGCGTAGGATGTAGAAATGAATTTTCTACAAAAGAAAAAATATGAAAGAACTTGAAATAAAGTTTTAAAATGTTTCATCTAATACATACACTCCGGTGTACCACAGTCCAGTAATGCTAGTTAATCTACTTGCGGAATAGTTGTGTGCGCTCTCCTGTGGCAGGAACGTGCGCTCTAGAGACAGTTTAAAGCAATTACATGAATATGCATGTTGAGAGCGATTGGAAGGTGTCATTCCGCATTTTTATCACAGAGTCGGGCGGCTGCGTTATTTTTTTTATAGCGAGGGTGTTGTTTCTATGCATGTCTGTTTATATATTATCTATTAAGTGAAAGCTTGAATGGATTGACGTTATTGTAATTAGAAACATCTTGATAAACACTGGGTACCTAAGAGTACATATTAAATCACTGGGGTTTATCATCTTTCAATGTAATGTATCTTCCAGAATAACGAAAAAGAAAACCGCTTGTCATATTTATTGCTATAGACATGTGCATTTCCTTCAATATTTGTGCAATAATGACATTGCGCAAATGTTATATCACTGGAAAATGTAAAAAAAAATATTTACATACCAACTTGGACAATTACCAGTGATTCGTTGAACACTTCAAATGCTCAATTAGGAGTGCAATTTTTTATATTTTTATTTACACCCACAAAAATCACCGCGAGTGCCACCAGTGCTGCCTTCAGTGAGGTGCCCCGGAACATCAAATCATTAGGGCACCTCGAACGGCTAGCCAGTCTCCTAAGGGACCGACGCATCTTCCACAGCAGGGTTGCCCAGCACTACAAGACTACCCCGCCAAGTTTTGGACAGTGCAATGGGGTGAGGTTGGCATCCTCGCCCCTTGCCCCGTGCGCAGAAGCGCCTCCTCCTGTTGCTCTTTAGTCTCTCTTCTTATAAGAGGTGTACAAAGAGCAGCCTCTTCCATTCAATTAGCTTCGCCTGGGTTCACCCCAGATTACTAATCCCCACCGCCACGACAAGGATGGAACCTTCGTGGTGAAGACTACAATACCTACTGAAGTAAGGATTAAAAAAATATTTAGTTTTTTCTGTACTTCAGAATTTGATTAACACGCAAATAAGTAAAACCTGGGCCCTACTACTCTAGACTCTTAGACTCCTCTGTCCGTCTGTCCAATCGGCCTATCAGACTGTTCATATATCCGTTTATCCATATGTCTGTCTGTCCGCTTGTCCGTCCGTCCGAGCATCTGTCTGCTGTACGTCTGTTTAAAAATTATAGTTAATTGTACGGCTCCAGTACTAACTCGTATTTGGCCGGTTTATTTCCTTTCAGACACAAAAACACGAATAAGAGAGTATGGTAAAAAAATTGTATGTAGGTTTCTCAAGACATTATCAGTAAGAAGAACATGAGACTTATCGTACGATGATATGGACGGTAATAATATGAAGTTGTCCTTGACGAAATTTGGAATCTCTATTAAGATGAGACGTCTACGCGACACATACTATAGTGTGACTTGTGCACTATAGTAAGTGCACTCTCTGTTCCCACGACCGAAGGGAAACAAGTGGAGTTATTGTGCTCATCGCGGTACGGGGGCGCGTGATGAAAATGTAGCGGAAACTGAGTTTCCGTCGGAGGATAGTTAACAAAAGGATCCGTCAGCTTGTAGACCCCATATATTTTCAAAAAAAAAAATGTGTTCATACACATGATGACTTATTGATGTAAGTTTACGCGGATGTTCCTCACTATAACAAAACTACTTTTACGGGTAATTCCGGTAGATTAAATAGCTTTTGACATCGTTCTGATGTCACACACATTTCAATAGAAAAGGTGGCTGGATTCTTCCCTCTCAAGCAAAAAGTTTGTGATCATGCTGAAGTTGGCCCCTGCCATTACATTAGACTTGATAAAGCGCAAATCCTCACTAGGGAACACCGATCCCTTCCAAGGCTATTTAAATTTAAAAAAAAATCCAAATTTCAATAGAGAATATGGCTGGGTTTTCCCTCTGCTTGGGACCCAGTGAATCAAATGAAAAGCTGAACATAACACCACAAGACAGCAAGATATAATAAGTACTGTTTGCGTTAAACGGAACAACTAAACATAATTCTTCGGGTAAATGCGATATTTGCACATCTGTCCCATGAAAAAATTGCTGTAAAGCTTCTGAAACGTCAGTCTAGTTTAATAATTAAACAAACCGCGATAAAATCCGTAACAGTAGTTTCATGGTAACAAATGACTCAACTATATTATTTTGTGTATGTCCCATGTTGACTGAGACAAATAACTTAGCTACCAACTGTTCTTGCTGCCTACCACGGTTATGTAGCGTCTGTACTTAGATACGGACCGCTGTTGTGGGGTAACTCGATCGATATCAAAAAAAGCTTTCCTGGCACAAAAAAAATGTATCAGAGCAATCTGTGGTGAACCACTACATGAATCATGTAAGCCACTATTCAAAACGTTCGGGATTTTGCCTCTCCCATACATGTACATACATGTGTTAGTAAATTTTGTTAAAACGCACCACGCTCATTTTAAACAGGCACGTAGGATATATCCACGAAACACGAGAAATCCTGACCGACTAGTACTGGAAGTACTACCAAGAACGGCACAGCTTCATAAAAGTTATCATGAAATGTGCATAAAAGCTTCTAATGCTATACCAGATGATATAAAAGTGTTACCATATAATAATTAAAAAAAGAAATAAAATGGCTTAAAATAAAAACTTTTATTCCATTGGCGAATTTTTAAGCCCGCTTATGATATTGTGGTACTTTATTTAAAAAAAAATTGTGAATGTTACTTATTGATTATTATTATTTAAACTTATTGGCATTTTTGTGCCATTTTATTAGGTTAGGTATTATTATTGTTTTATAGACTAACTAATTTTATTAATTGACATTTTTAATGACACTGATAATCTAATTACTTTGACATTTTATTCCATTATTTAACCGTTAGTATAAATTTATTTTTTAATTTAATGTTTTTGTTTAATGTTTTATGATGTTTGCATACTATTTATTAGTTAAAAGTGTTAGAAATAATATAAAAAACCAACACCACTATGTACCACTTTTACAGCAAATAAAGGATTATGATTATGATTATTTTTAAGTTTTAAATGATTATTACAGAACTCGGGGCTATGGCAAGGGAAAATAGTTAGACGCGGGAAGATACCCAAGAACGAGGCGGGCGACTGCTGGCACTGGAAGGATTTGGACGTGGGAAAGGACATTTGTATCTACGGGAAAGTGTTCCACACTGTCTCGTGTGACCTGTTTACTAAGGTAAGTACCTGCAGACTAGTATAAAGTGTCGAGATTTGCATCAAAAGCATGAGTATGAATTTATTGATATACTAACGATCCGCCCCGGATTCACATTTACATAATAGGCACATGAATTGGTAGTTTCAGAAATAAAATGTACCCTGTGTACCGCTTTAAATCTTTAGTGCATATTTTTCAGTATAATTTCAAATCATTAATTCAACCATCAAAATTGGTCCAGCCATTTCACAGATATTCCCGTACAAACACAAAGTCCAACATCAAGTAATATAAATAAATGGTGGTTCATGTGTTAAATTGATTATTTTAATTAAATTAAATTTAAATTTAATTTAAATTACATTGCTAAAATACATTGAACAGACACTTTAATTTTACTAACATCTTTAGATAATATTATCTAATTATGTACATGTAAGTACTCTTTCCTAATGTAAAATTCCTATAAAATGTGTGTAATTCCCAAAACCGTACCGAAATGGGTGAAATAAATTATATTAGACAAATTCCCTTGGAGATTAATGCAGTTCCTGAATAGAAATCAGTGATATAGAATAGGGGTTGAAACGAGCAATCGGAGCCTCTTTACGACTATCGGCGCCCATGAACATCCACATAATGACTATGCAAATGCGTTGTCCTCCTTCTCCCCCCCCATGGGGCCACCGGCTACTCACAAACCGCACGAAATGCGACACAGAGGATGCCACTTTACGGCGGTATTATGTGAGCGAGGGGTACCTTCCCGGTCGTACCGGCCCAATTCAGTTACATTGGAGGAAGCAGTGTCGTGCACTATGCATGGCACTACCTCCTATGCAGCATGGCACTACCTCTTCTTACTCATAATTTACATACATCTCCGACTAGCATTTTCTAAATTCAATTTAATTCATATTTTGGAATTGTACACCCAAAATTGGATTCTTGTCTAAAATGATATCTCATTTCGCTTACTAGGTACCTAAAATTTTTGTCTCTTTATGTGTATATACAGAAACAGTAGAATATTCGCTGTAAAATATGAACTACAATGACGTCATTATAGCCGAATTTCGGCTGCAGCCATCTCTATCGCGAAAGGCCAGCGCAGGACACAATGTTATAGCGCACAAGTTTTTGCGGTAGCACAAATGTCGTTATATTTCTTCATTCTGCTAATCCGATGGGACGTTAATCCAACACGACCGGAGAAAAATTAGGCTCAGGAGGCCTAACGTTCTCTCCGAGGTACGGGTACTTCGGAGTACTCCGTTGTATGGAGTGCTCCGACATACGTTGGCGGTTTTACACCGCCCATGTTCTAACTGTTATTAAAAATTGAAAAATCGTAACATCCATTTTATTCTTGGTCCGACCAGGGATTCGAACCCGGGACCTCATGTCTGTGGCTTATATTTACCACTAGACCACGAGACCGATGAAAATATGAATTATTATTATTATTTTTGATGTCTGTTATTCAAATATTTACATTAAGTTCTACACGAAGGTTTGAAACGAATGACGCCACACTAAATAATTCAAGGCGATGTGATGCAAGCAACGTTTAAAATGACGTTTAACCATTAAATGTACTGCCTGATTCTCACATAAAAATGTTATATAATAAAGCTAAATAATATATAATAAAGCTGAATAGTTTGATTGTTTGAATTTACTAATTACAAGAACTACAAGCCCGATTAAAAGAGTAACGTAAGACAGCAAAGTTATGGAGGAAGGCTATAGGCTATATGCCATAACGCTGCACAACAACAACAGCTGAGACCATAGCTAGGAAGAGGTTGTGTCATGCAGCATTGGAGGTGGTAGTGCCTTATTAATTATACAGCAACCGCCTGAGATATTTGTTATTTCCTAAAAAAAGGTGTTGTGTGGTTATGGCTGGCATATTCAAAACGTTATCAGATCTCATGCAGTACCAAGCATCTAATTCTACATGAACTAACACTAACTTTGCAAACTCAAATGCCTCATACAAAATTCCTTGCTTGGCCGATTAGCTACCATCAAACATCGCTAGATATGTTGGAGGTACTGTGAATGAATGAATGAATATGAAATTGTTGACACCCGGCTAGCTCGGTTGGTTGGTTGCGATTAGTCCGTGTGTCCTGGGGTCGCGCGTTCGACTGCCTAGGTATGTTTATGCTTTTTTTATATAGAATGGGGGGGGTGGCAAACGAGGATTTGGAGTGTTTTTAAGACTTCCCACGCCCAGGAGCATCACATAATTACTATGCCGATGCTTGCGCATGCGGTGGTCCATTGGGAAGGCGAAAAGGAGGGCACCTTTACACATTCCCAACGGGCCACCGGCTACTCACAAACCGCACGAAACGCGACTCCGTAGGTGTCACTTTACAGCGGTATCAAGTGAGCGTGAAGTGCCTCCCCGGTCGTGCCGTCTCAATTCCGTTGCATAGGAGGATGTAGTGTCAAGAACTAAGCATAGCACTACCTCCTCCTATGCAGCATGGCACTACCTCTTCCTTATCTATTTATCATATGTATTTCCATTATAAAAGTCTCAAATGTATAATATTTCTTCAGTTCATTCATTCAGTTATGAAAGTATTAAATATATTCCGTTGTCCTTACGTTATTTAGCACACGTGTAGGCTGATGTGGTGTGAAAAGTCCCCAGATATTATTATTATTTTGCACTTTACACCCAAGTAACAGAGTAGAAGCACATAGAGTACAAAACCAGAGTCTGTAACACAGCAAGTAAATAAGTGCAAGAGATACCTTTTACAGTCAATTAGAAGTACGGCTTGGAAACACCAATGTATGTATAGCATGGACCTTTGAGAGTCATCGACAGTTTTGATATTACATAACTAACTATCAAGCAAACTGTATTAATTTGATGATTCGGACTGATATATGTGACACACTATTGAGTAATTACGGCGGTTACTGCAGGCAGGTACAAAATGTTGGTAAGCTGAATTGTTTGATTTCGTATGCGTAGAACGAAGAAGAATCTCATGATTCATGGATCTCCGCGTATCGAGTTGATATGTATGGCAGCTTTTAAGCTACACATGAGAAATATAACTACGAAAAGCGTATCCAATGTTAAGCATACACGTGTCAATGCATGGGCGTACAGAAAAAATTTAAAAAATTACCTTCACGCCTGTTATCCCCGAAGAGGTGGGCAGAGGTGGGCTAATACATCCACAACTCGTAGGTCCAGTAGATATGCCCACACAGCACACCCACGATTAGCCAAGGTACTGAGCCCCATGATGTCATAGGTGGCAAGCCTATGGCCACTTCGGGTAAATCCCAATTCCGGACAATGTAATGCGTCCTCAGAATAATCTGAGAAACATTTAAATAATAGTTGCCCGACCTGGGGATCGATCCCAGGACCCCACGCGGCTAATGGTCTTAACGGGCGACACCCGCACCGTCGTCATTTTCGCCATTCGCATTAGTTATTAATAAAATATACGTTATCTTTAGAAGCGAGTCAATAAAACTTGATGTCTGAATAAGTTTTTTTTTATGTCCAATTAAATGTTATCACAAGCCAACCAGTTCACAAGTTTCGTAAATTGACAAATATCTACGTGCTGCGCTATTTCGAGTGGCCAGTAACAGTGGCTGTAGTGTTTTTCGGTCTAGACACATAAAAGAATGCCATTTCTCGTATAATGGACTTCATTTTTCATTCTAGACAATAACCGATCGATATGCTGCATTTGTCTTAATCCAGGACAGTTTAATACATATCCGAATACAATTCTCTATCTAAGACAGTCGCTATTTCTTCCGTTATCTTATTATACGGCGTTTTATGTTCTTATGAATATAAATTTAATTTTTTTACATAATTTAATGTAGATTATGATAATTCTCCTGTACTTTGTTCCACTAATATTAAGGTAATATTCGTAAGATTAAAATTTATATGCATATTTTTAATTCCATATCTCTTTTTAAGATTAAATGTTATACTCGTAACAGTTTGAGTCACAGTACACGGAACCACTGTCTTTGAGGTAACACGAGAAGTTTTCAATTGCAAAACGATAAAATGAACCAAAATATTATGAAGAAAGTAACATTATTATATTTTTGTAAATTGACGGGGGTATACAATAAGTAAGAATACACGAAGTTCTCGTACATTCGATCATGTTCTAACGATGATCAATTCAAACGTGTGAATAGCGCGTCGAGAATTATTTTACCGCCACATTCAAAATACGGACAGGCAATTACGTATATGATTAATGTTCAATTTTTCCCAGATAAAATATAATTATGATAACACAATAGTAACGAGTTTATATTAAATTTATGCCTACGTATGTATGAGAAAGTGTGAACAGCAATTATGTTTCTCCTATTAAGGCTGCTGCATTCTTTTTTCAATTACAAGCGTTTTTTTATATAAATATTTTTATCCTTTTCTTTAATTTTATATCTTATTTTAATAATTCAATTCTAATAATAATTAATATGTGAGTATTAAATTCTAGAATGAACGCAGGTTCTGTGTGACACAACGAAATATTCATATAGAACTACTCCATCGAGATAAGTACCCGTAGAGCATAAGTTTTCGCTCCATGTCGAGAACTACACATCAGGCTCTATAGCCACAGACGCTCAGACATGCTCGCAGGCTCGTAAAAAAATTGAGCATCTAACATACGTGTTCTTTGTTATTTGAATTTAATATTATTTCATGAAATACAACAGCTGGGTCCGTTGGTAACGTGGCGGTTAGTCAGCTTGTTACGCCAGAGGTCGCGGGTTCGAATCCTGCACAGGTCATGGATGTTTATATATGTATTATATGTATTTATATAATAAAAATCTTAGATATATAAAACTTCTTAAATTTGTAACAATATTAAATATATTTCCGTTCTCTAGCACCTGTAACACAAGTCCTTGCGGTACTTACCACAGGACTGGGCTAACGTGGGGTGATAAGTCCACAGATATTATTATTTTTATTATTATTATTATTAAATATTTGTATAGTGATTAAATAATATTCTATGTAATAGAAATATTTTATCTCAGGTATCCAAACGTTGATACTTAGTGTATCATATTTTATGCTACCTTCACACAGTCTGATTTGCTAACTATGCCTTCACAGTCCAAATGAAGGCCTTTTGTCCACCGTTTGGCTTCGGCTAGAGATGGGCAATGTTGTCTTTGACCGGAGGGCTCTATAGCTCTTTGGAACTCTTTTTTTCCTTTCTCGAAAGTTTATTTTACTGAAATAGACTTTAGTAAGCCCGCCCCTTATTTACATCTTTGTACGTGATTCATTTATATTTTCTCTGTTTAGCAACATTCAACATCTAGTGACTGGTTTACACAACATGTATTCTGAATATTTACAGTTCAAATGTAGTTATTTTATTTGGCGTATTTACTATAAGCCTTAATTGTATTTAAAAAAGAATATTTATGAGCCAGGTCAATGTGAGCAGAATCTATAAGGCGGCAAAATTGGCCAACCCAAATTTGGGATAGATTTCTAGGTATATTCATTTTCCGCTTAGATGTCAAGGTATACTTATATAATAATTTCTTAGGTTTACGCGTATGTTACACATTATAACAAAACTACTTCAACGGATTTTATCGCGGTTTATTATTGTTTAGTATTGCAGGTGCGGCGCTCGACGGCGGCTGGTTTCACTTGATCTCTGCAATGCAGGCGGAACTCGAAACTTGTTGTCTCGCAGAACTTGCTTGACATGTTGAGTTTAGGCTCTCTTCTGCGTGGCACCACGCTATAAATATAATCAAATCCAAACGTAACACCTCACAGCTGCATTAATCGGACCAACTAGTTAATTATATAAAATCTTCGGGTGCTTTTAATAACATATGACATCACTACATTTGTCATCTCAGTCCACCCATGACTATGGTAGCTGTAAAGTTTCTAAAACGCCGGGATCGTAAAACACTTAATAAACTGAGATAAAATCCATTAAATTAGTTTCATTATAAAGGTATGTTTATTTTCCGCATTGACGTATATTTAGCAGTGGACCAATACAGGCTGAATGATATGAATAATAATACTTTTACACCACTTTAAATAATATATTTTACTTGTAAGTAGATTAATCTGTTAATCCTTAGTACCTTTTTGTAATGTCCAGTTTTTTCATAACGTTTGCTTAATTAAGTAAGTAATTTGTTTACAGTTCTATTGGTTCTATGTTATTCCTCACTGTCCTAGAACATAAAGGAATAACATAGAAATTAAACTTTTCTAGAAGCAATATTTTGTATCTAACAAAAATATGTAATTCTCTTTAATTTTCTCAGACACTTTGAAACAACGTATGCAAAATAAAATAAAAATCGATCTGCCTATCTATACATACTTAAAATTAAATACCTAAGTATTTACATGGGAATAATTTCCGAAATACTATAAAATATATGTCTTCATATAATTTGTGACGTAGGTACGTAGAGTATACTTATACCATACATGTACTTCGAAATAAATAATAATGAATAGCTTAAAAATCATGAGAATTGTAAAAAATACAATAATAGTAACATGTAGGACGAGCAACATTATTTAAATATACCTGTTCCATAACCTTGACATCGTCTTCGCGCGTCCTTATTGCACGGTGCGTGAGGAAAAGAGATGTCAATAGACATCGATGCCGCGAGCCATACCACGTTTGATTTTGTGTATTTACAGATTCAGAACTAAATTACATCCATGCGAATCTAAACTGTTTATCGTTTAATGTAACGTCTAAATTTCTATGAACGCTGGCACTTACCTATAACCTTAAAGTTGTACAAAACAAGTGAAGCATACGCAAAATGTCTACACAATTTGAGAAAGTAAAATGGAAATACAATTACCTCCACTACTTATACAAATACTAGAGTAGGTGTATTAAACGTACCTTTCTTTGAACTGGATAGTCTCCAAACTTCGAAACAGTCTGCAAGCTGCTTGATACTAGTATGGCCGTAAGAACAAAAATATATTTTTACTGTCCGCACATTTTATCTTCATCTATACAGAGCTAGGGCGGGAACAAATGAATCGCGTAATTCTTCGATATTACATTAGTAGATTAAAGTTGTCAATTTAGTTTATTTTGAATTTTTCAATGCATTGATTTTTATAAAATCAGTTTTTTGTTGAAATTAAATTAATTATTGTTTTAGTTAAGTTTTACTGTGTCCCAAGCAGATACATCGAACCATCTTGGTTATTATTTCTTTAAGTTAGTAAGTACTTAAAGTAGTTAGTAATTTCATCAGACGACGTCCACTGCTGGACATAGGCCTCCCCCATATAGCGCCAAAGTCACATTAAAGCACGTTTAATAGTTATTGGAAAGTTAAAGCAACACATCTGAGATGGGAAAAATTTACTAATTTGCTGGTCTGAGCACTCGCTCATTGACAAAATTTTGAAGTTGTTCAGATGATTGTTATTTAAGTCTGTCCTTTAGGCACAAAATATAATACATACATTAAAATATTTGTAAATACCTACTCTATTTTGATATAAGCATTTGAAACGTTGAGCTTGCAAAGTAACTAAATAAACCGGAGTTCGTTACTAGTCTTATTGTTATAAAAACGTAACTACTTTTTTTTGTTGTCCCATTTTTACAAAATGTACCAGTCTTTAATTGTAAAAAGAATATAAATAAAAAATATCAAATTATAGTTTGTAAAACCAAAAAATTTACTACACAGACGCGTCTGTCCGGCCATTTCTGTCGTCGGAAATCGGAGTTTGCTAGACAGGCAAGTTAGCTTGCAAGAGTTTCTTTTTTTAGTTCGTTCCTGTGAATACGTACATGTGTGCAGACTTATGTACTGAAAAGTTTCCATATATTTAATTATGTATATTAGACAGTCATATGAAATATGCTCTATTGTGCACATAAAAAAATTACAGTACAAACAAATAATAACGAAAACAAGTTTACATGTAATATTCATGTAATATATAGAATAAATAAGTAAATAATATATTATAAGAACGATATTAAAAAGTAATTGTACTAATCCTACAGCAAGAGTAATCAAGGTACTGAAAAAGGCGAACGTCAGCAATGTATTCATGGAGTGAGATTTAGCTAAATTTTAAAAATTATATATTGACCGGCTGGCTCAGTTGGCAACGTGCCGGTTAGTCCGCGACTTACGCCAGACGTTGCGGATTCGAATCCTGCCTAGGTCATGGATGTTTGTTTATGTATTATATGTATTTCTATAATAATAATCTTAAATATACAAGTTTTCTGTATAATTATTATTATATACTAATATATTTAGTATATTTCCGTTGTAGTCCCTGAAACACAAGCCCTTACGGTACTTACCACAGTACTAGGCTAAGGTGGTGTGATAAGTCCATAGATATTATTATTATTTAGATTTTTAGCACATTTAATGGCTAGAGGTAATGAATTCCACAGTGTGACTGCCCTCTCTGTAAATGAAAGATTATAACATTTATGATGGTGTGATGGGGAGGTTATAAGAGTAAATTATCTGAGGAACGAAGCTCTTTGTAGGCTGTAAATTTAAATTTTTCCTACAGATAAACGGGGATTTTTGGATCATATAAGATACGATAAGGATATGATTGTATTCGAGCATTCCGGTGAAATCGCACAGCCAGCCACTGAGTCTATAACGAAATTCCGAAATATGGTTATACTTCCGATATATGGTTAACAGAAAGATTCTGGTGGCGCTCAAGCTTATTTCTCTATTTAAGTTGGCAAGACATATGTCGGCGTAGTCGTGAATGGAGAGGTATGATGAATTAGCGGCGGATTTTTTTGTCGGAATGGGAAGCACATATTGGAGACGTCTTTTGGAATAACATGTACCATATATTTTCATGTTGATCTCTTTGAGGTGGTATGACCAGATCAGATTTATCGTCCAGGTACACTCCAAGATTTTTAACAGTCTTAAAATGCTACATTATATATATAAATTGTATCATTGACGAGCACCGGAGTTAAATTAGTGCATGATTGCACAAATTTACCTCCTGGTATGACATCCAGGAGGTGAGCCCTGGACTTTGAATCATTATCACCTGTGTTCTTGTAGTATTGAGACATATACCGTGATCATCGATCCACGACGAAATCACAGAACGGTCACCTACTACACACACACTACTGCTACATGCCCTTACATTGTTGGATAGTTCCTCAAGGCATGTCTGTGAATAAATCTGAATATCATCAGCATAAAGGTGAAATGGTGAGGACATAGATTTAGTGATATTGATTATGAAGAGAGGAAAAGGAAGCGGTGACAAGATACCACCTTGAAGAACCCCAGCAGGGATACCAGCCCAGTCCGAGAAAGTCTCATCCACTTGCACTTTCTCTCTAAGCCGGTCAAATAACATCGGAACTACTCAACCGTCATATGTTGATGGATTGGAGAATACTCAAGAGATCCTCATGTTCTACTGAGTTGAAGGCGTTGCTGAAGTGAAGTAAGGTCAGCATTGTAAGTTGTTTTTAGTCCATGCCCAAACGGATGTCATCATACTTTGGCCAGAGCGGTGTCCGTACTGCCAAGTCGGAAGCCGGATTGAAAATGATTTAAAATGTTATGTTTCGAAATAAAAGAAGTTGGTTGTCCATGCACCAGTCGCTCCATACTAATAAAATAAAAAGGTAGAATAGAAATAGGGCGGTAGTCAGACATGTGTATTGGTTTAAATTTCTTAGGTAACTGTTTTTTTTTTTTTTTTTTTTTTGTAGGATATTGGTGTCTTGTCAGATAGCAGCGAAATCACAATGCATAAGACACTATGACAGTGTAATGTTAACGTTATATTAAAGCGTGATATTACGTATGGTTTCATTCTAAGTTACACCAAAGAAAATGTAAAAGAAGTCAATTTTATTTTGAACGCATAACGGCATACGTACTTCCACGGTAAGAATAACAAACGGTGTATGTAATTACTAACACCCTACTCTACTCTACTCTTAATATAATTCTGAACTGAAAGGTAAGCAAGAGACGATAATGAAGAGACGTAAACGATGATAGCGCGGTAAAGCGTTACGCTTGACTGGCCGTTTGCTGTTTTACATTACTTTAGTCGTCATGCTTCTTCATACCACTCGCCATCGTTTCGTAAGAAGTGAGCTATAACAATTACACAACAAACACAGGCTTAGACAAACAGCTCTGTTTAGTATTATGTAAAGATTGCCTAGAGTGAAGCACTAAAACGGGGCCCACCATGGTTTAAACTAGGCTTGAATGAAATGGTTAATGGGCTTATTTGAATGGTCGAAACCAATTGAACCGAGAAGGGCCTGCTCTTTGTACCCCTCTTAGAAGAAGAGGGGAAGAAACAAGAGGCGGCGGCGCTTTTGCGCACAGGGCAAGGGGCGACGATGGGAATCTCACCCAATTGCACTGTCCCAAAGTAGGTGGGGTTGTCCTGGACTTGTCAAAGTCGAGCATCATCCTCGCGATGCTCGGCAGCGACGAGTCCTACCAGGCGATGGCTTCCTTCTGCGAGACCGTCATGTCCCAGAAGGAAGCCGTCGAGTGGGTGAGAGAGGAGGCTGCCGACGCAGCCTGTCCCCGCCGACGACGAATGGGGGTACGAAAGAGGCGCTATCTGCAGCGCCTTCAGTAGTGCCCCTGTGTTCCGTGTCGGGCCGGGATGGGAACCCGGTCCACTTCCAAAAAAGAGACGGCGTCGTGGGGACTGTCTTAGAGTAGCCGGACAGTCTCCGAGGAGGTGAAGTCTGGCCTTTTCGCCGAGGCCAGCCTGTCGCTGGAGGGGTCCTGTTGCCTGCAGATCCGGGACCCTCCACTTTTAGTTGGTATTGCTACCCAATGGCCAAGTCCTAGATAGGTCTACCCGGGCTCCCAGGTATCATGCGTAAATGCATTCCCCTTCGTCAAAAAAAAAAGCTCGTACTTGCAATAACAACAACTCTGCCATGATTATTCTGATATTTATCTAACGAATGGCAAAGATTCGGTATCGAATTTGGGCGCACCGACGCCTTTGGCTGGAAAGGAGTATCCTTTCTTTCGAGATCTTTCTGATGGGAACTCAAAATGAAGAGGATGCGCAGATAGAGCAGTGAGAGATTTCCCCCCGAGGTGTAAAGAGGCTCATCCGCAAACGGAGAGAAGAAAACACGGAGGAGTCGGAACAAGATGGCAAAGCGATTGCAACGACAATGCCGATGAAGGCCTCGCCAAGCGCAGATTAATGCGCCGTATCCCTCCTCTTCGAAGTGCGCGTCTCTCGGAGTCTGGCGGTTCTGATGCGGTAGACGAGGTTGGGGTGACTTCTAGCGCCTTAGGTACCACGATTTCGAATACGGAATTTGAGCGCGACATGTGTAAAGGCCCTTAATGTAGCCGTCGCGGCTATCGAAGACGTGGTGGTATCCCTAATCAACAGGTCATCTACAGCTGAGACGAAGGCTATGGAAGTAGCAAATGATCGCTTATAAATAAAGCTAAATGTTATGAAAACTGAGATAGCAAACCTAAGAAAGGGGCTCTTAGGCTCGCGTCCTGTGATCGCTCCCACAATTGTAACGCCAGAAGTGAATTATGACGGCATGCTGCAGCGGGCGATACGTGAGGCATTTGCGCTTTTGACCGCCCGGATGGACGCTAGTCTGGGGAGACTGGAATCTCGCCTTACTCCAAAACCGCTCCTCCGTCCCCCACTCGCAGCCGACAAAAAGCCTTCGATGGCTGAAATTTCCGGGAATCGACACGAACCGCAGACAATGTATGTAACGATGCTGATATCACCTGCTAACTCTGTACCTAAGAAGACACCTCTCACTAAGAAGAAAACTAAAGCTGCGGTAGGAAACAGCATAGTCGAATCCTCACCATGTGTACAGTTACAAACTCTAGTAGTGGCTAACACGGATGTTTGTGTGGAATGATTTATCACAACCTAAAGAAGAGTCGACGGAAGTTGTCAAGAGAGGAAGGACCTTAACTATCGGACACGGCAGAGATGAAAAAGAGGGTAAAAGAAAAAAAGAATTCAAAATCGCGTGTCACAAAGTCCGCAGCAACAATGCAGCCGAGAGTGGGTGCAATGCAATAGAGAGAGGCGTTTCGTACGCTGAGGTTTTTTAACCGTAGCCAAACAGAAAGTAGGCTTGGCCGCACTTGAAATACCGGCAGTACGGTTCAGACTGGCGTTAACTGGAGCCTGCATCCTGGAAATACCCGGTGAGAAGAAGAGCGCAGATCTCTAGAGCATAAGCGGAAAGAAAAACTCAGGCTAAGCAATTTAATCAGGCTAATCCTACCATTATATTTGGGAATTAAAAATGAAAAGGGGTGGATCCTATTTTTATTAATAAAGATGAATTAACTAAAATAGAAAATAAATAACTAATTTTAAACGTACCAAATTTGTTCCTGAGGAAATTTTAAATGCTGTCACTCGGGTCCAGTCGAATCGATTAAAGTGGGAGAGATCCGCGGAGATTGACGGGGCCGTGGTACTGTGTGGGTAAAATGCCCTGTTGAGTTACAAAATAAGCTGGATAGTGGCACTAAAGTATGTTGATTGGGCGGTAGTGTCCTCCACTAAGGATACTTCAGGCGAACATGAATCACTGTGTCAAACCAGCATTAACTAGAGTTATACTGAACAGCGTGGACTCTTGGGATGCAGCTGATCGTTTCCCAAAAACACTGTGGGACAAGCGGGAGGCGGAGTGGGTGAGAGAAGTGGAGCGACTAAGAGTATCTGAAAATCAGTCCTTGAGGGGTCCAAGGTGAAGGAGTGAAATGTAAGCCCCGCTGACTTAGGATGGGTCACAAGGCAACGGCTCGGTGAAGCTCAGGAAGACCCGAGCTATCGGTGTGCTGTGTGTAGGGAGTAAGCCACCCATGGTGAGCCCCCAAGGGCACCCTCTGGTAGAATTGCGGGTCGTATGCAACGGCTTACCCGTGGCTCCTCCATTGGTGGACGAGTAGGAACACAGCTGGGTTTTAGTGGTTAGGGGGGGCCCTTTTCCTACTCTCAAGTCCCACAAGCGAAAAAGAAACCAAAGGCAACCAACAATCAAAACTGCATCATTAGGTATGCTGAACTTTAACAACTCTCACATCACTATTATGTTGTTAATTGATTCAAGGCATTTTTCTAAGCTATTGTGATTTCGGAACATATTCCTTTAATATTAGGTAGAGGTTTTAGCAGGAGGTAGATCATGCTGCATTGCAGCGGAAATGTGCCAGCACGACCGGGGTGGTATCTCTCGCTCACCTGACACCGCCGTAAAGTGACAACTCCGCTGTTGCATTTCATGCGGTTTGTGAGTAGGGGAGGAGGGAAGGCGGGCAAAACATGTGCATGACAATAATGCGGATGTCTATGGGCGTCGGTACATCAAAAGGCTCCGATTGCCCGTTTTCCCCGCAGTACACATATGTTATAATATTTACTGTACCTACACTATAACAAGAATTTTATATAGAACCAATGCATGAAGGAAACGTTGATAGCATCAAGGTAACTAAGAGTGGCTACCACCTATTGACTGTTATTTTTAGTTAACGTACTTGTGTACTCAAATAAATGTAAGTGATAATATGCGTAAGTACTTATCTTACTTATCAATGGTCAATTTTAATCTTATCGATAACATAATTAATATTGTGCCAATTTCCTTATAAAATTAACATTACAAACAGTATGGCTCGCGGCGTGTAAGTTGCACCTAAATGACAGTTGTCAGCGCAAAATGGAGAACGACGGCGCAAGCTATGACTTGCTATGGTTATGAGCTGCTTTTCGTGTTACGTCTCATTCCGCACCCCCTCCGAGACCGTAAATGTGTTACTGCGCATTGAAATAACCATTTTGAACTTGAGTTCAACTAATATGCCGCGACCTATAAATGATTTGTAGTTGATGCTCGGTTGTCAACTACAAATCATTTATAGGTGGTGCTCCATATTCGACCGTACAATAATAAAGATCTATGATAAGAACACATAGGATATGTAGGACGACATAGGTGATAGGATCAGATGTACACATTCACCAACCAGTGTGCCAAAAAGACGTAGGACGACATAGATGATAGGATCAGATGTACACATTCACCGACCAGTGTGCCAAAAAGACGTAGGACGACATAGGTGATAGGATCAGATGTACACATTCACCGACCAGTGTGCCAAGAAGACGTAGGACGACATAGGTGATAGGATCAGATGTACACATTCACCGATCAGTGTGCCAAGAAGACGTAGGACGACATAGGTGATAGGATCAGATGTACACATTCACCGACCAGTGTGCCAAGAAGACGTAAGGAGCGTGCTCCTTAACTCAGTAGCCCCAACCACTTGAAATTGAACTGGTTGACCGTCACTCAAATTTGGACAAGAATAAAACGGGGTTGTCTCATCCTCCCATGTAAGTGTTGGTGTCATTACAAAATTTATCCGTCGGATTCGAGCGATTTCATGGAGTTTAATAAAAATACCTTCGACATTTGATGTATCACTATGAATGTTTCACTGTATTATCCTTAAAATTCATTATTACTTTAGGAAAAGGTACTGCCATGCTGCATAGGAGGTAGTGCCATGCATAGGGCATGACACTACGTACTCCTATGCAACGGAATTGGGCCGGTAGGACCGGAGAGGTACCTCTCGCTCACATAATGCTGCCGTAAAGTGGCATCTTCAGTGTCGCGTTTCGTGCGGCTTGTCAGGAGCCGGTGGCCCATTGGGGGGCGGGAAAGGAGGGCAACGCATGGGCATCGTAATTATGTGGATGTACATGGGCGTCGGTAGTCGTAAAAAGACTCTGGTTCCTCGTTTGTCCCTCTATTCTATAAAGAAATATATTTTGGCAACAAAAGATGAGGACATATTACTTTAAGAATATAAATATAATAGAAAATATACATTAGAAGTATTTTTGTTTTTATATAAATGAATCGGAAATTGGATAGGATGAGCGATGCCTCGACTTGGTGTTCTCCTCGCATCCCCGTCATCAATCTGTAGCAGGTGTCCACATTGACGGATCGGCACCCATAACTGTTAACATGTATGTAATTGTATAACGTTCCATCGAAATTTAAATACAAAATTTGTTTTGTTGTAGCTACTAAAGTTTAGTTTTCGACTCTTCTAACATTGCTTGAACCTAATGTTGAAGCAAAATTATAAATACCGAGTTAGACGTGTGATTTTTGAGATGTAATTTTGAAAGAAGATTATATTGAATAATAATTCAATATTAAAATACTACAGTAAATGAATTGAACAATTTTTCGTCAAGGTTTCCGAAACAAGCCTTAAATACATCTTACCTCACTCAAAAGATTTGCTTTTGATATAAAAAAAAACACAATTCTTAGATCGATTTTAAAATTGTTCCTGTTCATAAATTTTTTTAATTTGTCAAATTTGTAATGTGTACAATTTTATAACATTCTTAAAATATCTATTATATTTTAACATCGAATCCAACTGAAAATAAAATTCTTATTTTAGAAACTAGAAGGAGTTTACAGTTCACAGTTAAGTAGGTACTCTAGTACCATCCAGTCCATATTCATCATTTATGATGTGTATAATTTACATTGATCTTGACTACAAGTTAGAATAGATATTTCAAGTTTATACTTAGGACACAAATATTTTTATGTCAAAATAATTTTGTAAGAAAATATAATACATTTTTATTTTTTCATTTACTAAAGAAATGAAGGCAAAAAACTTTATATTTTTCATTTATAGTATATAAAACTTGATTACCCAATTTACACACGATTTTATACAAGATAAAATTTTTTTTTTTTTAAATAATACAAAATAATAAAAACTAAATCGTATATAAAATATTCTGAGCGTCGTCAATACTTAATGTAGTGCAAGTAATTAATGTAGCTTATTAACGTACCTTGGTTCGTCTAGCACCAAAGATGATAGGATGTTTTTTTTTTCGTATAAAGTGACAAACGAGATATCACAGTCTTATGTAGACTACCGACGCAAACAGGCATGCTGATGCGTAGCCTCCTTTCCTCCTCGCCAATGGGCCAAAGATTTTTAAAGATAACTCGCATAATGTATACTAACTCGAATCCCCATGTACCACATTATCAACATCGGAATTGTGATTGCTATAAACCGAGCTGGTTGAGGTAGTGGCTTCACCGCCTAAACTATCGTATGTACCACTCGACTTGCTGTAAATATTCTGAACAGTAGCTTGGCCCACGCAGCCGAGGGAGATGTCGTCACATAAACAGCACCCAAGACCCAAAACGCTGGTATATTCTCCAAGTCATTCATCGTCTGGATCGTTTAACTTCACGATTCCCTTGTTATGATTCCCTTGTTACGATTCCCTTGTTACGATTCCCTTGTTACGATTCCCTTGTTACAATTCCCTTGTTAAACTTAGCGTCTTCTTCATTGGCGAATATTTTCTTCAAGAGTCGCTGTCTTGTCGTTAAATGCGACACAATGAACACTTTAAGTGCTAAAATACTTGAATATATAAAGTATGATCTCAAGGCTGGGTCGGATAAGGGACAGGGAATCCATTATTTTAAATGTTTACTAGTTTTAAGTCGATCAGGTTCTATGTTTCCCAACAGACTAACCATGATTTAATCGCGTATAGTGCTAAAATAATTTAATTGTTAAACAAAAAGTTACCTTCATTTTCTTTCCTGTTTGTTTTCTTTTCTTATGTATTTATGATACATGTTAATTTTTATTACATGCAGTATTTCTTTAAGGTGGTTTAGGATATACACATTTTTGAATACGGTTTTGGTGTGAAATGTTTTGTATATACTCATATTTATGACTGGGAACAAAGTGGAGGTCACCGAGTCGAAGATACCTCTATATTATACGCTGTCATTCCGGTCCGGCTACTGCAAAGAGATCGTCTTCCCATCTGGTGAATGGTAGACCAATTATACATTCAGGAAGAGGTAGTACCATGCTGCATAGGAGGAGGTCCTTTTGCTAGATAATCTTGCTCGTACAATCCCTGGCTAGACAGACAGCTCATGCTTTACTGTTCTGTATAAAAGTTCAGTTTTATATATGTTACTTGGGCTATTGAATAAATATGTTAGCGTCTACCGGGCATTCGATAGTAGGTACCAATTAAGCATTAACAGAATAATGCATATCCTGCCAAAGGTAACAATGATATAAGCTCTCATGCTTGCATGCATTTGTGATAACCACTAATCAGCTGTTACAAAATAATAAAGGCTCGTTGAATGACCCTGCATTTAAAAATAAAATATGTTGTACTAGCAGCGCCCCACGATTTCCCTCGTACTCCACTCCCAAGAACGTACCCTAATGGGTGGCGTTTCGTAAAATTCAGTCTCAGTGGATGTCTGCAACTTGGACAGTCCATCTATCCAATTTGAAGTTCCGTATTTGTTAACTTAACAAATCCTTTTCACAGGAGCACGTCATCGAGCATCAGGAAAAACTTCCATCGGATTTCAATTATTTCCTATCCAAAGTCTCGGAATGAGGCAGGTCAAATTTAGCCCAATTGAACTAAATGAAAACCCAAGAGCCCAAAACGTCTGTCTATCGTGTCTTCTCGTTTTAATAATACCCTCCTAACGGCTTTAACTAGGCATCGAATTTCCTGGAATTGACACATCGTATAAGATTATAATGTTTAGTTCCGCGGTCATCTGGAAAGGAAGTAAGTAAGGCTAAATTTGCCTCTCAGAAGCTTGGTGAGCCCAATAGAGCGAAGCAGTACTTTATGTCGGCCCATCGGCTCCAAATTTAAATTGGCCCAGATAGACCTCATATGAAGTATTACTACTGCCTTTGGGGGGCGCCCCTCCGTAGCAGCTTCCTAACCATTTGGCCGTCGACGCTGATCGCCGACGACCTAGTTTTTCCCGTCTGCTTAATTCTCACGTACTTTACGGAGAGATGTCAATTCGCTATGCATATTTTACTGTAATTTTCACGGGGAGTGTATCAAGAAATTGTTCATATTAAACCGACACTTGAATTCCATTATCGGACTTGCCGCCATTATTCAAGCAATCATATATTCCACCGCAACCATCTCGATATTCTGACAACGTAACTGCGAAGCCTTTGGTGTTGTTTATTTGTTTGTAGCCATCGGTAATCCTTTACCTTTCGGTGAACCCATTTTTTCCTCGTACCCTATACTATAAAAAATACCTTTATTTATATACTTACAAAAATAAAGGTAGATAAAATGTTAAGTAGCACTGTCATTAGGCAGACATTATAAATATTAATTTGCATAATTAATTTGCAATACAATATTACATAAGGGAAAAAAGTATACGTTAGTATAAAGCATTTATTAACCAACCAGTACAACATAACTCAAAACATTCCTAAAACTGTACATTGGTATAAGAAATGTTACGGTACGCTAAGCGACTGCTATACGATATTGTTTCAATATTTGATTAAACTTAACATTTTCATCAAACAAATGTTTGGTAAATGCGTAGAACGAGGGTGCAAAGTAATTAATAATTTGACAAATACGCAAATCACGCTCGCCAAGTCTTTTCAGAGTATTTTGTAATCATCGCAATACAGCTATCACGTTCAAGTTATCATACCTCAAAGTTTCAAAGAGCACTTGCGTAATGCATTACGACTCTTACACCCATGTAACACGAAATCAGAAACGGAATACCAAAAGCAATACCCCGAGCTGGCTGGGGTAGAGGCTTAACCGCGTATACTATCGTATGTAGGATGCGACTTGCCGTGAACACTCTGAAGAGCAGAGTAGCCCACGCGGCTGGGGGGGCAGTGGTCACGTACAGTGCTCCCAAGATCCAAAACGCCGGTATATTCTCCAAGTCGTTCAGATGCGCGCGGCGAACTCTTTCCACATCTGGGTCGTTCAACTTCACGATGCCCTTGGCCGATTTAGCGTCTTCCTCGTTCGCGAAAATTTTCTTTGCGTATCTTACTCGTGATGTTAAAAAGGCCATGCCCATCACTTTCAGGGCTAAGATCCCCGAATACACTATGTAAGAGCGCACCGCTGGATCGGATAACAAAATGGACTCCATTTTTTGGTTAGGTATTTATTATTTGTGTTATTCAAACGTTACACATGAGCGCGTGCGGTCGCTCTAGCAGCCGGCCAACTATTAGACGATTTCGGCTTACGGTGATTGTTTACGGTGCCGGCAAATTTTTATCTGGCCCCACCTAATATTGCAAGTCATGGTGACTAGGTCACTGTGATAGCTGACTAAAACATTGGCGACGGCGTCATATTGAATATGGTCAACATGATGCAAAAACAAATATTTCTTTTAGGTTTTTATTAGTTTGCCCCATCCATTGCCAGGCTTTAGATTATAGATAAGATATAAAATTTATACTAATAATATAAAGCGGATGAGTTTAATAACTCGTAAATTATTTTTTAATATAATTCAAATTTTCATGTTTCAAAATATATAAATATTTTATTATTTATATGAAAGAGTTCCTATATACCAATTTTCATATAGTTAGCATTATGGAAATATAGAATTATGTATAATCCTCTTAGTTTACGAGGTAAACGTTCAAAATATAAGGATTATTTACCTGTTTGTGTATAAGCTAGCTTACATGCCGTAATTTGATGCCCTCGGGCTAGGTACAAAATCCGGGGTCTTGTATCAGTAATATCGTAGTAATATTCTAAAGTATAATATTAAAATAGACAACATTTTTAATAAATCCACTCGTTACTGATATGATAGCGTTTATTGTCATGTCACAAAAATATTGTTTACGTGATGTAATCTCAACCGGAGTTCTGAGTGTTCAAAGATGCTGGTATTGACATGTACGTTACCGTGTCCCCAGATGATGCAACTACTCAGGGGTTGGGGTGTCTGCGTGCATTGAAACTATTATTTAACATTAAAAAGCAGGTTCTCAAATCGACACGTCATCATCACGATCATATTTTCTCTGCTATTTTTTATTCGAAAATCGAGAAAATTAAACTTAAGCTTAAAAATAATAAACAAAAAACTACTTAACAATGGGCTAAATTGGCATAACAACCTCATCGTGGTCCCCCATCAGGCGGATATGCGCACGGGGCAAGTGGCGAGGACATGAAAATGACGAAAAGTTGATGGGGTTGTCTGTGGATGAGGCCTCGGACCCGTAGGGGTCTGACTGGCCGTTGAGGTGCCCTGATTTTTTATAGTTCCGGGGCACCTCAGTAAAGGCTGCACGGATGGCACTCGCGAGCCCCACACACCGTCAACAAGAAAATACCATTACAACAACAGCTTGCTTAACAAAGAATCAATTTTGTTTTGTCGAGTTTGTTTCTTTCTATAACACTTAATTATGCTTTTTAAATAATGTACCATAGTTATCTACTGAGATGTACCATAGAATTATTTGCTTTAAAATGAACATACTCAAAACATCTTCTTCAGCGAACTCTTCGCGCAGTGGAATAAGAAAGGTTTTATAACAGACTAAAGTTTATTTTGCTTTTATAAAGTTTTAATTTTCCGTATCGCTTCTCAAGTGGATACGTGGGCAATGGATTAACCGATGCTCAATAAACATCAAACCTAGAAAGATACCCCGGGTTATAATTGCTAAGAGGAAACAGTCTATCGCTAGATCAATTGTGTAAATGCAGCCGAGAGAATACTGAGTGAACTTTTGCCGCCGCGTGGCCGGTGCAAATGTACAGATTGATGAGGTAGTCTACGCCGCATTGCGGCCGAATTTGGCTGGCACGACAAGAGTGGAACCTCTCGTTTACATGATACCGCTGGGTAATTTACGGCTGTCACGCTTTATGTGGTTCGTGAGCAGCCAGTGACAAATTAGGAGATTATTGGAGGAGCGAACGCATGTACATATTATGCGGATGGCAAGAAGCGTCGGTAGTCAACAAATGTCTGCGATTTCTCGTTTGTCCTCCTATGATTTAAATAATGTACTTGGTAGTACTTGTATTTGATAATTGTTTTGACTGCCTCGTCAAGTGTTGAACCAATAGAAATGTTTTTGGGTTTTTTAAGTTTCTAATAACAGTCCGAAGTCGGGAAGGTGGCGGTGTTACAATGCGGCACGTGCCTCGAAGAGCACGTCCAGCACCTGTTTTCTCTTAGCGGTGTCCAACTACCGTCTCATCAGAACAGGAGAATGGGGGAACTAGCGAGTGTACTTTTCTCTGCGTATACACCTGTGAACTATAGTCTATCCTGCTTCTTGGCTAAGTTCTATGAAGACGTAGTTTTTATTTTCTATAACAGATTGGCACAGCACAAACAAACTGTGTCTGTGTTGTTGTTGTCGTTCCCTTACCTGTTGTGTTGTACTTGTGAAGGGACGTGGCGCATTCGGGCAACCAGCTCAGTCTCACATTCATGCAAGCTATAAGACCGGACTGTAAGTAGTGGTGGCTCATTTGCGGTCATGTATAGTTTATCTGTGCATTCAAAAGAGTTTATATTAGTAATTAACTGGTAAAAGTTCTATAAAATTATGTGTACTATTAAGCGAATATGTTTTTTTTTTTGCTAAAATTGAATTGGTTTTCATTTAAATTATGTGTCAAATTATTTAACTTTGAGTTCTATTCATATAAAAATTCAGAATTGTTACTTTGATAGTACACGAGTGATTACAGATTTCTATAATTTGCCTTATGTTCAATATTGTTATATATTAGCCATGTGGTAATATTTCATCATATTCTTATTCTTCGTTTTTGCTATTAACCAAATAATTTTGCAGTGGCGGGTTATGTTATCCATCGATGGCTTTAAGGCTAGTATTTTTTGCTGAATTATACGAAGTCTCTTTTTTCTTTGTCCATAATCACTGACACGTCCAGACCGAATATTCGGCTTGTAGAACTGTCAAAAAATGTACATACCTGAAATTAATAGCAGATTATTCCACTTGAACGACCTGCGCTATGCAATTATTAAGAAGCCTTCTACGTATATTCGTATTAAAAAAAATTGTATATTATTAAATTACGCCTTTAAAAAATGGCAATAAAATCCTAGCCCCTATATTTATATGAGCTGATATTTTCTATTCAAATGTGTTATTACTAGGTTAATACTTAACATTAAAGAGAAAATGCGCATACCTAAAAGCTGTCCTAAAAATAGATAATTTCCACTTTTTGTAATAAATTAATCGTGTTTTTACGTAATTTTTGACGTGACAACATTTATGAGATGACATTTTACTTATGTATATCATGTGCCTGAGAATGGATATTTCATTTCTAAGCTTTCTTTGGGTATTTCTTGATAATCGTAATAAGTTCCAAAGTAATTTAAAAAAACATTTGGAGTTTTTCTCAAACCTCAAAAATGGTACCAGCTGAATACACACAAGTTTTAGGAAGAGGTAGTGGCATGCTGCATAGGAGGAGGTAGTGCCATGCTGCATAGGAGGAGGTAGTGCCATGCTGCATAGGAGGAGGTAGTGCCATGCTGCATAGGAGGAGGTAGTGTCGTGTACATGACACTACATCCTCCTATGCAACGGAATTGGGACGGTGCGACCGGGAAGTACCTGTCGCTCAGTTGATACAAGTGTAAGGTGACAGCGTCGCTGTCGTGTCTCGTGTGGTTTGTGAATAGCCGGTGGCCCGAGGGGGGGGATGATAGGAGAGCAAGGCATCTGCGTAACGATCATGTCAAAGTTCATCGGCGTCGGTAATATCAAAGGGCTCCGATTGATCCCTTACCCCACTATGCTATAAAAGAAACCTGTAGCACAAGTTCTTAAGGTACTTGGCTAACGTGGAGTGCTTAGTCCATACATTGCCAATTACACTGTGTAGTTGACGGTTATACGCTGATGATGATGGATGATTTCATTTTATATTAGATTATTGTTTTTGAACAAATTTATTAATGTACTATTCACCCGCACACGGACTGAATGGCGTACAAGAGCGTAATACATTACGGCATGCCAATGACCTGGCTGCACGATGCTGTTGACCCACTCAGCGTAGGTCGCTGTGTACACTAGTCACCAGTGGGACCCGCGCCAGATTCTCAAAAGGTTGTGTAGATATGATACTATGGTTTCCGCTGCGTAAGACCGCTCCTGTTGTTCTTGACGTCATGGTATATGCCTATTACCTCCCTGTTACCCTCCCTATTACCTCTGAGTGTATCTATCATACACAAAAACTTTCCTAATCCCACTTGTAGCTTTAGAGATTAGGACCTTGAAACATGTGGCGCTTAGCATCTGGGCTTCACCTGGCTGCCCTCTGTTTTTGGGCTTGTTTATGTTATTGTAATCGTGTGCGAAGTTCTTTGATTTTGAGGGAAGGAAATGGAAATTACTTCCTTCTCCTCCCATTTTCTTCTAATCAAATTCGTTGCGGGTGCTAAGACTCCCGGGGATCTCTGCGTCTTGCTATAGCAAAGGCACATGAATGGCGGGCCATGCCCGTTTAAAAAATTAGTGCCTGCCAACGAATCAACTAAAATACTTTATATCTATGATAATTTAGATGTTGTAACTTCAAATCATTACGCAACATTAAACCTGTAGCTTTATAGCCCAAAGCCAAACAAATTTTCCTTTTCCTCATCAATTCAGCTCTTAAACTGTGCGTGTAAGTCTTTATTATGATTAAGGATGATAATATAGTGTGAAGTGTAATGTATCTCGATCGTAAGAGTCAACATTACAAACGTTGTTCTTATTATGGAAATAGGATGCAGCCTGTCACTACTCTAACATGACAATGCATCATCCGTATAGGCACATAATACATAGTAATATAGGTGAGTAAAGTAAATACATGTGTGTATTTTTTAAGCTACCATCACCGGATCTAGACATTACAAGTACTTACTTAATTCCGATAAAAAGAAAACTTTGGGAAATAAAAAAATACTGGTATTAAAACATTTTTTTTTAATTAAAAATGTTTTGTCAAGTCCGTCAAGTAGAATACTTTAGGCCAGTTAGAATTGGAATGTGTTGATAATAATATTGGCTGATAATATCAAGAAATAAGGAGGATTCCTTATTTTTCTGCACATGTCTAGAGCTCTTCGAAATGAGAGCATAATCGGTTTGTATTCCCTCCCACGCCCTGAACGTATACTCAGATTATATCGCACGAGGTTTCATTAAATTAATATTAATGACAAAAGTACCACCAGATACACTAAAAAAAGGAAAAAATGATGGATTTCGGAGTAAGTATTTATTGCTTGTACTTCCAATTTTAATTCTTAGTCGTCCATCATGATTAAAGTTGGATCGATCCTCGTTTTCCCAAACAGGGTTCACTGCACGATGTTATTGGTTCTGAATGTACGTGACAAACCCCTTACACTTCGTTAAACTTATTATTCGTAAAAATAAAGAAAAATAACCGTATAATGACTATAGACATAAGTTTGAAAACACATGACTCTATAAACAAGTAATTAAAAGAAAAACTGAAAATAAATTTAAATAATTTTATTCGGAACATAGAAACAGACACCGTAAAATTTAATAAGCACTAAAATTATATTATTAATTAACACTTATCTTTTTCAAATTTATATCGCTGTGATATAATACAATACAACCTGTGAACCCATGTACAGCATTGTTAACATTGGAATGAAAAACGCAATTGCACGGGCCGGTTGGGGTAAGGGAACCACTGCGTACACGATGGTGTGAATAATTCTGCATAATGTGAACGCACGGAACAGAAGAACGGCCCACGCAGTAGCGGGCCCAGTTGTAACGTATAACGCACCAAGCACCCAGAAGGCCGGGATGTTCTCCAAGTCATTCAAATGCGCCCGCCGTATTCTCTCAACTTTCGTGTCATCAAACTTCACTTTTCCCCCTAATGACTTAGCATCTTCGGGATTTGCATAAACTCCTTTTGTCATTCGTGTGGCGGCTGTCAAAAATGACATGAACAGTAGTTTGAGCGCCAAAATCGCGGAGTACACTATGTAGGACTGGAGCACGGGATTTGTTAAAGGTAGCAACGACATTTTGTATTATCCGTGTATAAAATACGCTCACAAGTCCAACGAACACTCGATCCGGCCCCAACAACAACGAACAGCGCCCACCGATATAGAATACTGGCTAGTACTGACAATAAGTCGCGGAGTAATAGCAATAAATATAAAACGGCTATTGTGTAGTGTATGTGTGTGTGTGTGTGTGTGTGTGTGTGATACCGATGCACGAGATTGGCTGGGCTTTACGGTACTTAGGTGAACTATACAGTGTCGCTACTCGATGTACATAATACAACCCGAGTTAATATTGCAATTAGGATATTGTATTGTATAAGTACGAATTCTGTAAATAAGTTCTACAAATATGCGACATGGTCGTATTAATTAATAAAATAAATAATACATAGACTTTAGTAAATAAAACCGACAAAGTTAACGTGAAATCGCTAGATAACAAGTTTTATTTTTTCTTGTCATTTCAGTGTGACAGACGGTTATTCTTCTTTTTACTCAATAAACTGTGTGGTTTGCCAGTACTATATTTTATTGTGGTGTACTCATTATGTAGAGATTTAAGGTCTACGGTATAAAAAATATGAGAAATCGATCGAACACGGCTCGCGATATTCCGACGTCACGTCGCTTATGTCAAGTTAAGTCACGCAGTCACTTTTAATTTCACATCACGGTCCTTGGGTCCAGATGACATGGTGGTTATAACAGAGTACCCCATCGTCTGTGGGCTCGTGCACTTTGTCTTAAGAAATACTTTAGATCTAGATGATATCCTGTGTATGATGATGGAGATGGAAAATGGTCATGGAGACTATGTTGTCATGTCAGAACCCTATCGTGTGTGGGTTAGTTCAATTTGTCTTGAGATTGACTTTACATCTAGATGACATGCAAGATCTGGTGATAGAGCTTTAATGTGATCATGCACCACTTTTCCTTAAAATATTCTTTAGAATATCAGGACCCCCATAGTGTATGAGCTTTTTCAATTTGTCTTGACAAGGACTGTAGAATTAGACATCAACTAGGTTCTGATAATGGAGCTGGAAAAAGTTCATGGATATTCGTATTAAATTATTAGTACCTCATGGTATGTGGGCTTCATTTGTCTTTGACTGGGACTTTGGATTTTACTTTGTATTGACAGGGACTTTAGATCTAGATAAAATTCAGGGTCTGATAATGGAGCTATGAGGTGATCATCGGAAGCTTTTCTTGTTGTTAGAGAGTAAAATTAAATGAGTGATTTGAGTCGTGTGTTGGAGCTGCCACGCACGCTTTTATTATTGCCTAAGAAAGATATATTTGTATTACTTTTTTTATTTGTTAACTTGCACTAAGAACTAACCCATGGACGCCGACTAGTCTGCATTACATATGATGGTGTATCTAGGAGCTAGGTACTTTATTAATATTCTAGATTTCTTTTATTTGGTCAAATGCGAGACGGAGGGTTTCGTATCAGCGGAAGGTATGAACATGACTTATTATGAAAGCTGGCAAACGTATGTCTATATTGGCATCTTGTATGAAACAACACTTTATTGTATAGTTTATTGTGGGAGTTCGTAATGTTTACACATTATTGTATAGTTTATTATGGAAGTTTGTAATGTTTTCTTCAATAATGACATTGTGTTGTACTTTTTAGAGTTCTCCTATATCTGTATCTATACTTCTAAATCTATATTAATATTATAAAGAGGAAACATTTGATTGTTTGTTTATGTATTTGTTTGAATTGAAAGAAATAGCTTCAAAATTACTGAGCTGATTTGAAAAACTCTCTCACCATTAGAATCTAAAATTACCTTAATGAACATAGAGTATATGTCATATTCTAAAGCGTTATAGATCGTTATGAAAACTTCTATAGCGTCAAATGTATGAAAACATATCAAAGTAAATCCTTAAATCGCAGCTGCAGAAATGATTGACAATTAACTATTCCCTATGACGTAGTTCTGTCATAAATTGAATTATTTTTCATGAGGTAACTAACGGCTAAACATTACCCGTATCCAAAATTTTAAATTTACAATTTTTGTAAATCAATTAACGTTCGTCATATTTTGTGAAATATCCGTGCGAAGCCGGGGCGGGCTGCTAGTCTATTATCTGCTAGTAATTCTTATTGGCCTAATTTCATGCTTCTAGCTCAACGGGGTCTAACTAACTCTGGTTTTATTTCCATGCTCAATTTTGGTTCAGTGGATTTACAAATGTTTTGTTTTTGCTTCAAGAGATTGGACGATTTTAGTATTTGACATGAATGTGTTTTATGTTTGGCATTTTGTGTGGAATTTTGTTATTTTATTGCCAATAGGTCCACAGTAACTATAATATAACTTTGATATCTTAATTTTATGTTACTCCTTATAATAAAACTATTTTTATGCATTCTATCGCGGTTTATTTAATTATTGGCCTAGCCCAACGTTTCAGAAGCTTTACAGTAACCATGGTCACAGGTGGATTTCAATAGCCTCACGGATCATCCTTGGATGGTTTGCGTTTGATCGAATCTAATGTAATGGCAGGGGCCAACTTCAGCATGCTCACAGACCGTAGATTTTAACTACATTTTTTCAATGTTAGGGAGACATATATATATATATATATATATATATATATATATATAGATAGCCTAGACCTTTTTGGCCGTAGTTTTGCGGGGAAAACAGTGATATGAAAAATATGCTGGATATGCACATAAAATTTCAAAAGGATTCCTAAGAAATAGGTCCCATTTAAAGCTTTAAATTTTAGCTTTGTATTTGACATCTGATTTACATTTTTTATGAATAGTGCTAGATACACCTGGGTGCACTATAAAAGTGATATTTTTTTTTACATAATAATCAAACTTCAAAATAATAAAAAATACTGAAGTGTTAAAAATAAACGAAATTGAACATTTAATTGATCAATGTTTAAAAATTACATTTTATGTGTAGTTAGGACAAAAAGACACCGCTGGTCTGTCAGGCAGCCATATCACATGCGACAGAATGTGCCATTGCCATAGGATATTGTTAGTTTCAGTATCAGGACAAAGAAACTGTGTCGTTTTTCTACGATTAATTTTTTCCGTCCGTGTGTCTCTCTGTGTCCGGCTGATAATGATTAACAATGATCAATAATCCTAAAAATAACATCGCAGTAGATTTAGAATGCAAAGATATAAAAAAAACGTTATTGTCTCTGGTTCAGTAATTAACATTTAATTGTCACATTTTTAATTGCTTTGACATGAAGTGAGGTTGTAATGAAAAGTATAAATGTGTGTTAAAACTAACATTGATATTGAAGAGGCTTGAGAATCACACACACACCTACCTGGATCATCAGGGGATCTTCCATTTGTTATGTTAAACCTCAAAAACCGTCAACGTAGTTGGAACCGTTCTTTTGCTCGTAACTTGTGAGAATATGTGAGTCCAAAGTGGATCTCAGATCGCGCCGGCTCGTTGCGAAAGTAAGCCTGCATCGTCTGTGAGAGGTGGTCCGAAAAGTACAGGTGGAAACATATGAACAAAAATACGCTGGGAAAAAATATATACCGACACAGTCGGGTAGAAAGTTATACATACGCCTGTTTAGTAAGCTCCAAGATTACCGATTATCCCGTCCCCACCTCGGACCACCCCGGGTCGGTTACTGCACGGATTTCATCTCACTCGATCAAAGTAGGCCGGCATTTCCTCTTGGAATACGTGCTCCACTCGTCACTTCATTGGTCCATTGAAATTTGATATTCCAGGACGTGTGGCGAGTTCCCTGGCATTCAGTAGGCTTGTCCTTTGAGCGGTCAATCGAGTTTGATTGGTTGTAAGTTGATAAATACACAGTAAAACTTTTTCTGCACATTTAAATAATTTTATTCAAAACATAGAAACCAAAAACACCATAAAATTTAGCACAAATGATAGTTTACTTAATTTACAGTTTTCTTTAATAGATTATATAGCTGTGATATAAGACAATATGACCTGTCCTCCCATATATAGCACGATGAACATTGGAATGTAAAAGGCAATAGCACGGGTCGGTTGGGGTAAGGGAATCACCGCGTACACGATGGTGTGGATGATTCTGCTTAGTGTGTACACACGGAATAGAAGAACGGCCCACGCAGTAGCGGGCCCAGTTGTAACGTATAACGCACCAAGCACCCAGAAGGCCGGGATGTTCTCCAAGTCATTCAAATGCGCCCGCCGTATTCTCTCAATTTTCAAGTCGTCGTATTGCACTTTGCCTCTAAATAACTTTGCATCTTCGGGATTTGAGAAAATTCCTTTTGTCAATCGTGTGCCAGATGTCAAAAATGTCATCAATAGTAGTTTGATCGCCAAAATCGCGGAGTACACTATGTAAGACTGGAGCACGGGATTTGAAAACGACAACTCCGCCATTTTGTATTTTTATGAAAACAAAATGCGGTTACAACGAACGCCCGATACGATTACCATGAACTGAATGTTATAGGCCGCAGAGTCCTATCTATATAGAATGCTGGCGGTTGCTGGAAAGTATGTAACAGTAATTCTATAAACCGGTTATTTTATAGTGCTTGTGACGTCGATGCGTCTTGGCTTCTCTTTAGTTACGGTACTTGAATAAATTATTCAGTACTAAGCGAACTTATTATTTATATTTCATAGTCATGATATATAGTAAATTTACTTCTACTAATGTTTTATATGCACACATTCATTGATAAAATAAACGATTGAGTATTTTACGATATAAATCGATCATTGATTTATATGTTTAAAACATATCAATCGATGAAATAAAACTGCAATAACTTAATCAATGTGACAGACCAGTCTTTTTTTCAATTCACCAACATCGATACAAGCATTCGTCCCGTAAAATGTCCCCCTTCCCGACCTAAATTATTTTCCCCTTTCTTTTTTTTTTTTGAACAATGACCTTACATTTCTAATGGATTTCATCCATTTTTTTTCTCCGGGGGCGTTCAACGGAGTTGTTACAGTGTTTTATGACCAAAATAGAAACCGTTCAATAGAATTTTCAAAACTAACAATACGTTTATATTCGGTGGCAAAACAAAGGCAAGTTTGTCTGCTCTTGCCAATTAACAGCACCAATCATGCGACAGAACTATTGGCAATCACTAAGTTTATACTTAGTGATTGCCAATAGTTCTGTCGCATGTTAATATTCAGAACTATAGTGATTTTCAATTTAGCTTATTTTTACTTTTTGGTGTCTTAGTTCTGCAGTTTTTTTATTTCTTATTTTTATTTTCGTGGCTTAACTATTCTAAGAGCTCTGAACGGTTAGCGCTTCGGACTTCCCCTCGGATAGTAAAGGTTCCGCCGTGTGTTTTCTAACGTAAGCACATTTTCTGGGTGTGTAAGTAGATCGAGAATGAGGATAATCAAATTAGTGTATTTGATTTTACTTAACCTAAGATTGGGCCTGGTTTTTCTTCTGAATTGCAGATGTTAGATGGCAGTCGCTCCGTGTAGCTGTCGCGTGTCGTTAAACCCCTTGCTTAGGTAGACGACAAATGGCGTAAAGACCATAAGGACGAAGGGAGAGAAGAATTTTATTTTCAATTTTGTTTTCTTGCAAAGATAATTAAAAAGTAACCTAAAACTAAGTACTTTTGAAAACAGTAAGAAAGAATCCAATCTTACTCAGATTGGCTTCTTTCTTACTTTTTTTTCTTGGTTACAATGAAGCATTTACACTTTTTTATAGCATAAGGGAGCAATACGAGCCTTTTTATGACTACCGACGCCCATGGACATTCGCATGATTGGTACGCAGAGATGCGTTGCCCCCCTATCTTCTACCGCACGAGTAAGTAGTAAAGTAACTCCTTTCCGTTCAAGATCCTTTATCAGCTCGGTGCCATGAGATTGTTACTCTAAGATGCAAATATTCAAAGACGTGAAATTTTAACAAAATAATAATTAAAAATTGATGGCACTCACGATTCCTTCGGAATCCCATCACCAGATTGTGATTTGGTGAAAACAAAAGTCGGTGGCCCTGTCTACCTTGAGTGTATTTTTTTTGCTTTTCAAGGGTTCTAGCAAAAGAATAATTTGGAAAATCGGTCTACAATTATTATCCATGCAATTATTACGTACATGCGACACATAAATACAAGAAAACACGCAGTCTAATTAAGGAAACTCATCCTTTTTTGGAGTTGGTTAAAAAGAAAGATGATACACTATCATCGGTACATAACTAAAAAGCTTGTTGTCAACAGGAATGGTTGGAGTCACAAGGTGTGGAATTATCGAAGGAAGAAGATTTGCCCGAGGACGCGTACGCTCTGAAGGAGAAGTGGAAAACTATACAGCCTCCAACGAGACCGAAAACTTTGGACGACCCCACCAGACGATTTCTTGAATACGACGGCAAAGTTCTCACGTGAGTAACATGTAGCGTGTTTGTACTATGAATTTCATGTGGAGCTTTTGTAATAGGTTGTGCCAGGCTTCATTGCAACCGGCACGACCGAGGAGTTATCTCTTGCTTACATACATATAGACAGAGTGACAGCGATGCTGTCGCGTTTCATGCGGTTTGTGACTTTCCGTTGCTCAATTTAGGGGAAAGGGAAGGAATGATAATACGTCTGCACAATAATTATACAGATGGCCAATTCGTTTGCCAAGTTATTGGATAGAGGGTGTAGCCAATTTTTAGGTGCTTAAACCTGGTTTTTATTAGGTCTGTTCACCTTTACATCATTGGGTGGATAAAGCAAAACAGATCATTGGATGAATGAACACTGAAGCTATCACGATCTCTGCGCATGTTTGTTTTGATTGCGCATGATCTACTATCTATCTAAATCTGTTATAAAGCACAGAGTACTATCACTACTCTGTGCTTTATAACAGATTTCTGTGTAAGCATTTGAATAAATAAATAAATTTTATTTGCTACTTACAAAATTATTTATTATTATTGTTGTGGAAATAGTGTATAAAGTCTATTAATGTAATCAAATGTTTACATAAATTTCCATCAAGGAGTGACAATGTATTCAATCAACTATATATTTCGGTGTTTTCATCGAGTCTTATAACAATTTTTTTGTGATTATTATCTTAATTTCTGTCATAGTGAATCTACAGCCCTACTATTTTTTCCCACTCCTTCATAATATATAAAAAATTCTCCAAAAATATGTGAGCTTCTCCATCCCATTAAAAATACCCTTGCTACGTAACTACTAAAGATCAACAAAAGACTGTTAAAACAAAATTAAACGTTTCTTTCTTTTTATGCTCAAGGAGACAAATACTAAATATTTGGTACAACAATACAAATGATACCAAAATACACAATACGGGAAACCGTATGGTGTATTAAGTGTGAAAACACTGAACAGTTATTTTAAATAAACCGTCATAAACATTTTTTTTTCAAATGACTGCGTCTCCGTGTCTGATAGTACCTAACTTAATTTTATAAAGTGAATAATTTGGTAATCTTTTATAAGGACGGCTGGCGGACGCTGACTTGGAAAAATTTATAAACATATAAAAATAAATTTTATAACATTGTTTAATTAAATTTTAAATTCTTATTCACTTGTTGGGGTATTTGCTTTATCGCCATTTCATCGGTCCCATTCACACCTACTTCTAGTTATAAAAACTAACTAAGAATGTTACAAATGTTATTATTGTATAGTAAGAGATAGCGATATCACTGTTTTGTCGAGTGTGTGTGAGTTGTGCGACTAAATAGTCGATGCATTTTCCCCTGAGGTGTGACGAACTAGTTGAGAATTATTGCAGCAATTACAAATCGTGATAGAGCAGTAGAGTTTGTTTGTTCGTTACATTTGTAGACGATTCGGCATCCACTTATGAGCTCCCAGTATAAAAGCTGATGCAGGTACGTAGAATATCCAATAAGGCCATGAGATGAGAACACCTTTTGTATGTTCCTCTGTTATGTGTTAAAATCTCGCCATTAAACACGTAATACTGTTCAGTTATTGAGACGTAACAAAGAAATTTGAAAAAAGCAACACCTTTTTCCCATCGTCCTTATAGTAGGCCAACGGATAATTTTAAACCGCGCGAAACGTGACAGCATAGCTGTCACTTGTTGTCGGAATCATGAAAGCACGAGGTACCTCTTGATGTGTCTCTGCCCCCCCCCCCTACGAATTCGGTTGCAAAACAGTCGGCACTACCTCTTACTGGAATGAAAGTCATTATGTACATATAAATTTTAAAATTATCTATTGTGCTTCACGTAATGTTTTCTTCACAAAGTGAATTGGCGTCGGTCCAGTTATTTAATATATTTTCTCCTTTCTCTATGTGGAGGATGTTGAAATTGTCAACGTTCCCCCGAGCCAACTACGAATCTCTTAATGAAATGGAAACGTGAAGTATTTAGTCGCCCCTTTTTAAATTCTATAATATGTATGTAAATCTAATATAAATCTATAAATGTAATCGGGTTCGAATCCCGCCTAGGTCATGGATGCTTCTATATATGTATATCTTTAATATATAACATTTCTTCAATCTATAAGAATATTAAATATATTTCCGTTGCTCGGTACCCGTAACACAAGTCCTTACGGTACTTACCACAGGACTGGGCCAACGTGTTGTGATATGTTCATAAATATTATATTATATATTATTAGCAGATATATATCTGCTTTCTGTGTAGATTTATATTTTTTTAAAGCAGTCCGTCCTGGCTTCACATGGGATTGTCACAAATTAATCCAAAAAATCATTAATTTACAAAAAAAAGCAAAAAATATAAATTTTTGTTTCTGTTTCATAAACATTACATGTTACTATGACAACGAGTACAATTTATGACAGAACAACGTCAACAGAAGGGTTTACTTTGATAATTTTTCCACACATATATCATCACATATTGGTTACATTAACGAAATTTTCACAATGATCTAGAACATTCTAGACATAGCACATGTTCATCACAGATAACGGATTCTAATGGTTAAAGATTTTCAAACCGGTCCAGTAGCTTCGGAAACTATTTAATGCAAACAAACAAACAATCAAATGTTTCCTCACTATAATAATCGTATAGATAGAAGCTCATTACATCGTTAGCACCCTTGGTTCTGGGCAGGACTTTTCTGGGATACAGCAACGGGTAGTTTTGCCCACGAACCCTATACAGGTTACTTGGATGAAACTTCAGAGTGCTGTTCCTCTCCTATTTGTCTCACAGCGGTAGTGTACAGCTTCCTATAAGCTTACTCGGTAAATGGGCTATCAAATATCGAACAAAATTGTAAATGTAACTAACTGTTCAGCTTTACTATATTAGCATAAATTATATTTATGTAAAACCGGAATTACTGCGTTCGTGTGGCTCTATTTTGTTTTCGTTACTAACCACACATGCTTCTGTATGGAATTGATAACGACGGTGAGTGAAAGGATCTTGAATGTTCTAATTGCCTTTGCTTGTTTTTTTTTTTTCACAGCTAACTAAAATTAGGATGCTCCGAATCTTGCGGTCAATAAAATGATTCCTTAATTATATAATCTGATTGATGTCAATAACGAACTATCAATGATGAAAACAGTATCTTAAAAAAATAACGCCCCCGGGTGGGCTCGAACCACCAACCTTTCGGTTAACAGCCGAACGCGCTAGCCAATTGCGCCACGGAGGCATGACTTATTTTTTCAAAAGAAAAGATATATGTCTAAATATGTCTACTACATCCCCACAACTATTTGGTTGGGATAAGCTCCATATAAAGTTTATCTTTTTAAAATAAATACAACTTGTTATAATTTATACTTTGCAAGTGCCAGTATACATACAGCCGTCCTCAACTGTTGGAGCGACAAGTGATGTTATCACAAATGTGATAAAGGCGTTGGGAAATCATAATTTTGTCGACATATTTGTCACAAAGCAACACACAAATAAACCGATAACTAGTTTATTATTCATCTGTTTTGTTAGTCTCTTGAACAAGGAGCAAAGTTCACTTTTATTATTTCTCCCAGATGTGCCAAAACACGTATAATATCGTTCTGGGCCTGTGAAATATTCATCGGATGGACCCCTCTGCAATTGTCTTACCACCTTGTAGCGACACCGGCAATGAATAAAATTCACTCAAATTATTAAGTAACTTCCATACGGTGGACTTTATCCCTTTCTCTATAAGAAGGTAAGCCTAATTCTTACAAGCCAACAATAGTGTAAATTTAATACAAATAAAAAATATACATATTTATAAATGTTACGTGCAGATACACGTAGCGATAAGAAAATAATAATAAATTATTATTTTACTACCGACTACGATAAGATCCTCATTAGTCACCACTACCAGCCCTTGTTACCAAATCGACAAATTTTGAGCAGGCTATCATTCAAACCATTTGTTGTGGATTCCTCAAGAGATTTTAACCAACGCGCGAACTATAACTTGTGAAATATTTCTTTCAGTTTATGAATTACTAGTAATTGAATATAGAGTATATAATTACGAAATCCGCGTTTAGGAAAATGAGGTGTTGGTCGACCGTTCACCTGGTGGGAAGACGATCTCCGTGCAGTAACCGGTCCGGGATGGATGCGATTAGCAGGAGATCGGTCGTCTTGGCGTTCATTGTGAGAGGCCTTCGTCCAGCTGTGGACCGATAGGGGTGCTGCTAATCGCGCCCAACCCGGACGCCGGTCCGGGTTATATAAGGCCTATTGTCGAGGTTGATGCGTTTAATTTTTTTTTTGTTTGCGCGGGGAAACGCATTTACGCGCCTTTACCGGCCCTGGGTGGGGTCCAGTGGTGTGTGGCACTGGTAGTGCCGCCCTTGGAGAGGTGCCCCGGAACAACAATCATCAGGGCACCTCGACGGCTAGTCGGCCCCCTAAGTGACCAACTCCACCTCCACAGATGGGGTTGCTCAGCACTACAGGACAACCCCACCGACTTTGGTACAGTGCAATGGGGTGAGATTCCCATCCTCGCTACTTGCTCCGTTCGCAAAAACGCCACCTCCTCTTAGATCCCCTTTTCTTATAAGAGGGGTAACGAGAGCGATTTGTCCTCCTGATCTTTAAGCCTCCTCTTCTTATAAGATGCAAAGATTCCCCTCGGTTCGAATAGGCTTCGCATAGGTTCATCCCTGGCTACTAAGCCCCACCGCCATGACAGGGCTTGAACCATAGTGGGGTGGTGCGTTTACTTGTATCACTTTAAGGCTCTCTTTTTACTTTAATAACTCTTAGTGAGTTTAAGTATGAGATACGCCACCCTACCCGACGCACTAGGGACTTCGACGATGGTGCCTACGAGGTACTCATTCACGTGGAATCCCACGCCGCCTTGTGATGTAGTGTCGCCTTCCCAGAAGTGGAATAGGTTGACCGGATGGCAGAGTTATGGTGTCCTCGTCTTGCCTTCGGAATTCACATAGCGTCAGAATGTACCATTGGATTTTTCCCAGTTCCACCTCCAACTCAACCAAGTGGTTATCTAGTCTGAGCGTTGGTTCGTTATACGTAACCAGTTCGAATCGGTGGTAGCGATCCGTAGCCCGGAGATTATTAGCACCCCTTGTTCCACCGTTACGTGCCCGCTACCGGACAAGTGGAACTACCGGGAACTAGGGGCCGATTTCTACTGTTGTCGTCCATTAGAGGTTAATTCTCATAGTTGCCACGCAGAGCAGGAGGATTGGCCGGTGGACAGGCCTGTCGCCGATCCGATTGATGGTACCGCCATCACTCGTCACGAGCGCCATCCGGTGCTCCCGTCTACCTCACCGTCACTATAAAACAGACGGGACACCGAACGACCAGCTCGCTGAAGCCTCTTTGTTGTTAAGAAACTAGTGCCCTTTGACGACTCTCACGCCACCCTGGACTTGGATTGAGGGTGAGGGTATTCTTAGGCCGCCCCCACACAGCCACGTATCATTAATATTACTCTCAGATATCTCCTCTCTTTTAGTAATTGTGTGGTGATTTTTTTTCCCGCTTCTCCCAAGGCCCATAAAGAAATACACCTCACGAAACAAGCCAGCATAACCATAACTTTGGTGTGGTTGGTGTCATGTAGCGAGAGCCTCGTCATACAAAATTTTGCAAATGTTGAGCACACCTGGCCCTATACACCATTTCACTTTCAAAGGTGACGTCCCATAACACACGCTGTAACCATTGACTTACAAAAATAAAATACAAGATGTACGATTTTACATTCAACTGTCGCTGTAAAGTATCCGTGATTGTACATAAACATATTTTTCTTGCAATGTCAACCTGACTTGAATGATTTTGAGTCGTTTTTACAATGCAGATTATATTTAAAAGATGTGCAAAACTGAAAACATTTCCTTTAAATGTTAACCTTACGCGCATGTGTTTAAGTGTCGTCTCTACAAAGTGCGTAATTTGACATTTGCACATCTTTTACAGTTTGGGCGGTTTTGTGAAGATCCAACATCTTAGTTTCTTTCCAAATCTATGGTTATAATTTATTTTTAATTTATTATTTTAATAGTACTTAAAATAATAAATAAAAAATAATTTATTTTTATTTATTTATTACTTTCTTATACCTAGTTTTACCATAAAAATTGTAGAAAATTTAATTGCAAATAACATTTAGTACTTTTAGACTGAGTTAGTCTAACACATAAATATAAAACAATTAAAAATATAAAAAGATTATTCAAAGTGGTCTCCATTGGCTGCAATACGGACTGTATTGAACGTTTGTAGTTAAACGTTGAAGCCACTTATCAATAGAGGCATGCACTTTGCGGCCACTTATCTATAGAAGCATGCACTTTGCGGCCACTTATCTATAGAAGCATGCACTCTTTTCATGGGAAAAACTTCACTGCCACTACCACACACTTTGTACGAATTGTTTTAGAGACTCCAAATTGTCGTTTAGAGCAAGTTCTCTTGAATGATTAATTGGCGGATTAAGTTCCGGACAAGATGAAGAGTAGTCTTCAGCTCTGATCAAGTCCGGAACGTTCGTTTTAACCAAGTTTGGATGGATCGAGCTTTATGATCTGATCCTGAACATTTTGGTCTTATCGATCTTATTGATGGGCTTAACTGCCTTCTCCACAATGGTAACTTGATACACATGCGCCGATGTTTTGGTACCCTTTTCACAAATATATAGCTCAGTCAGTCCTACATTGCTAACACCCTAATAAACCATCACTGATAATGCCCACGTTGCACTCTTTCGTCTAATTGAAGCTTCCTTAGAGCTTTGAACATGTACATTAAAATTACCGAATTTTGTTGATAAATGTTGCTGAATTTTAATAAATTTCTCATCCGTAATTTTTTTTTTTCTGTGGCCGTCCTTTGCGTACGGCTTCGGTAGTTGTTTCGATTTTACCTCTCTGTTCATGTAAAAATAGTTTTATTGTAATCCCTGTTCATCTTTAATTTGTCAGTTAAGAAACTATGCTATATTATATAGGCTGCAAATCCTATGTCATTTCTTGAAATACGCAAGATGTTTCTAGGCGCTATATTGCTAGGTGGCCCATTGGTGAGAGAGGAAGGAGGGCAACACATCAAAATAATAATTATCGGTAGTCGTACGAAGGCTTAGATTTCTCGTTTGCCGGGCTCCCCCTTCCCATTCTATAAAAAAAATCATCTCCCGATATAAAATCTTTTGCTGTGGGACAGGATTTATTCAAATTCTTTCCCTTACTGCTTTGACCACATTCTTCGTACGAGCACTACGTGAACGCGATCTTAGAGAGCTCTAAAAATAAAAATTAAATTATTATCACGGCTTCTAGCCGATTTGAAGCGCAAGTCGACCCCACCCATCAGAGGGTGGGGGAGGAGGCCGGCGTCCTCTGACAAGCCAAACCGAAAGACGAGCTCAACTTTTCTTAAACACGTCCCGTAACATTAAACGGCATCGTGCGCGCGCCGTCCCACTAGCGTGGGGAGGGGGACCGCTCCCCCTTTTCGGCCCCAAAAATAACCACGATAGGGTTATGTCCACTAAAATTCCGGTTTGCTTCTTCCCATCTGCGGGAAAGGAGAGGGGTCTGACCCCCTATCGTCTACCTATAACCAGAAGACAAAAAGTCTTCCGTAATCAATCGAACTGTTAGGGCTGGACAAGTGCCGCCAATCATTAGTAGGTCCCTCCGAAAAAAAAAAAAAACGAGCACTACGTGGACGGCCCAATCTTTCTCTGTCACAATCAGAGGAAGTCTCATTGTACCTATTAATAGTAAACAAACATTTGACAAATATCAAATATATGGCGAGTTTTAGAAATTGCATTTGGCTCCATCTCTACTTTGTGCAATGCAATCACAGCGGTTCTGGCCTATTTATCGCCCTACTCATTTTAATATCACAAAATATTGTACAATGTATTTGCGCCATAGTGTAAAAAAACACAATGAACAATCGTATAAAAATGACCAAATTAATTAAGTAGTATTTCTTTATTTCCAGACTAAGCACACGAGATAGGCAATAGTCCGTTATTTAGTAGGCAACCAACTATCCCACCAAAAAAAAGAGAATTTAATCAACAAAAATACAAAAAGTATCAATCACACTGTATACATACCGGTGCAAATCATGACTATCCTTTTTGTTTCGCTGCAGTCGGTAAATTTTATATATTTTCGTAATGACCTATGGGAACGGAACATGAAAGGGGGACAACGCCAATCTGCATGGCAAATGCGCGATGTCTATGCGCGTCGGTAGTGGTATATATTACTCCTTTACCGCCATAGTATAAAAAATAATAATAGTATCCTCGTGTTCGTTTATCGTCATTATCATCAGCCGTACGACGTTCACTGCTGGTCATCGGCTTCCCCCATAGGGCGCCGTACGTAACGAGCCACATAATGTTAAATCTAATAAACTGAAGTAGAGTTGTTTACGAAAACAACTTGTATATTGCTCAGCGAGCTTATCTGCGACGAGATAAGACCAGCTGAGAATGTTATTTTAAGTTTACGCGAATTCAACATGTTGCCATGAAACTACATTTAGTAGAATGTTTCGCGGCTTATTTTATGGTTAAACGTAAACCTGACCGGCTAATGTACCGAAGCAAAGCCGTAACCACTGTACCTAAACTTGAAACTACTTGGTTCCTTTCATGATGTAAGTTGACCATAAGTATAAAGAAATTCAATCACTAAGGGATAAAATATTGGGTGAAGTTTGTATAGGATATTCTCTCTTATGGACTTCATTATCATCATCTTTATCATCAGCCGGACGACGTCCAATGCTAGTCATAGACTTCAAATCTATGGACTTAAAATTATGTAAAGGGGTAAGGAAACCGGAGTTACGCTGATCTGCGGTAAACTGCGGGGCGCTGCCTCAAGCCATTATGTATAAACTAGCATCACCTGTGGTTTCACGTGAACAATTGTTGTCCTTTTAGTTGTAGCGTCATGGTATATATCCTATAGCCTTCCTCGATAAGTGGACTATTCAACACAAAAATAGTTCAACACAATTAGGGCTAGTAGTTTCTAAGATTAACACGATCAAACAAACAAACATACTCGTCATCTTTATATGGTTAGTTTAGATTGTAACAAATACAAATTTTTTAACAAATTAAATTATAAACAAACTATAAAACGAACAATCTTAAGATAATAACCACCTATACATCCAAGCAAGTAGATGCTATGCAAATACGTTGGTTGGTTTTTAAAAAGTCTGTTTATGTGCTCCGATTAGGTAATGAAGAAGTAGAAGAAAAAGAACGGACATGATACTGACTCTACGTAAGAGACGTAACCGACGTTAACGTGGCAAAGCGTAAAGCCTTACGCTGAACATGAATTTTAACGATTTTACTTCTCACAATATTTCATACCGCACGCGGTATCGCCTAACATTCCATTTAAATATATATTAATAATATAAAGCTTAAGAGTTTGTTTGTTCATTTGAATGTGCTAATATCAGAAACTACTAGCTCGAATGGAAAAAAAACTTCATATGTTTTCATTTACCGATGAAGGCGTGTAAACATGTGTACCCGGACAACTCCGCTCCTGTTACTCGTAGCGTCATAGGCTACGAATAGGACCGGAGTTTTCCGGGTCAAACTGTGAGGTGATGATAGTTAATCATATGGTAAATTGGGCCCAGCGACACAAGTACTCTAAATCCGTGAGTGTATGGGCTTATCGTGATTTCGAGATAAAATCATGACTGCCCTCCGAGTGGGAATAACTGTGGAGCCCGAAATATTGTTGTTGAAATAATTTACACTTGTTTCCTAGAATTTATTGAATAAGTCGAGCGAAACTAATGTTTAAGCGAGAAATAACATTTGTTACGAAAATAATGAAAGTACACTCGAAAAGGTATTTTCCAGTTTTTTATAGAATGGGGGGGGGCAAACGAGCAATCGGAACATTTTTGAGACTACCGACGCCCATGAACATCCACATAATTATAATGCCAATGCGTTGCCCTCCTTCCCCCCTCCCAATGGGCCATCGGTTACCCACAAACTACACGAAACGCCACATTTTACGGTGGCATTATGAGAGCGAGAGATACCTCCCCGGTCGAGCAGGCCCAATTCAGCTGCATAGGAAGATGTAGTGTCATGCACTATACATGGCACTACATCGTCCTTTGCAGCATGGCGCTACCTCCTCCTAAAACTTCCAGTTAACTACTTTTTACGATTGTGTAAAATAAACGTAATGGATAGATGAGTAGAGCTTATTATGTCTGCTGTCTTCAAACTTGAATGATATTTGGTACCGCAGTAGAGGTACGCAGCCAAGTATAGCGTGCGTCTGTGTAGTGTACTATATGCAGCCTTCTATGACTTGGTGCAAAAATACAAGAAGATTATACAATTTACAAGAAACAAATAGTCTTGTAAAGGTTTTTCGTGTTCCAATATAGCGCCATCCTCTTCTTTCCTTTATTCATGTGAGGTAGCGTTTGTTAAGACGAGTACCCGAATGACCGGGCTTCGCTCCATGTGTTTTTTTAGTACACAATGTTTTTTGGGATTATAACTATGCAAATAACTTATTGATAAAATATGGTTACTATATTTTGATTTTGCCGACATGATGAATAATAATAAAGCAAAAATTGCGATTGAAATAAGAAGTCACGAGTGCACACGAGTGAACTCGAAAAACTAAAAGACATTCGGGCTGTGATTGGAACCCGGGCTCCCTGCGCATTAAGACGCCTGATTTCCCGAACGAGCAATTCTAAGTTTGTAACTAGTCGCGAACTTTAGCATTGTATACGAATGATTTTGTAGGAAGTTTATAATCAATGAAAAGAAGATTAAAACAATAGTTTCTGAAAATATACCTAGCGAAATAGATTTATCGTCCCCGAAGCCCTTTAAATAAATAATTACAAGAAAATCTTTAGAGGCGTTTCCGAAATCGTTGATATAATAAAACTTGTGTTAAGTATTACTTTTTAATTGCAAACAACATTTATTACTTTTAAAGTGTTTCACTTTAATTCACAAATATAAAAGTATTAAAATATAAAAAGCTTCTTTGTAGTGGCCTCCATAGACTTAATACAGTCCTTAACAGTTGAACGTTGAGGCCAGTTGTAGGAAGCACGCACACTTTCCAGTTGAACGTTGAGGCCAGTTGTAAGAAGCACGCACACTTTCCAGTTGAACGTAGAGGCCAGTTGTAAGAAGCACGCACACTTTCCAGTTGAACGTTGAGGCCAGTTGTAAGAAGCACGCACACTTTCCAGTTGAACGTTGAGGCCAGTTGTAAGAAGCACGCACACTTTCCAGCGGGAAATTCTTCACTGCCAATAGTATGGACTGTGATAGTGTCGCTGTCGCGTTACGTGCGGTTTGTGATTAGCCGGTGATCCATTGGGAGGGAGAGATAGGAGTGCAACGCATCTGCCTAGCAAGCATGCGAAGGTCCATGGGCGTTGGTAGTTAACAAAAGGTTCGGTTTCTTGTTTGCCCCCTTATGCTATGAAAAAGGGACTCCAAATTATATAATATAGTATAGAACAAGATGTACTCTCTAAAACTGACAATAAATCATAATCCAGCGCATTAACATCTGGACTGGACGACGGCCAATCTTTCTCTCTGATGAAGTCCGAGATGTTCGCTTCTAAACAAGGCTATTTGGATCGAGCTTTATGACCCGGCGCCGAGTGTTGCTGGAAGGACCATACGTGGTCGTTGAACATGGTGTTTGTGGGTCTTAACTACTTCCTCAGGAATGGTATCCTGATACACTTGTGCCGGTGTTCTAATACCTTTTTCACAAAAATATCTCAGTCACTCCTTCATAGCTAACACACACCACCAAACCATCAGAGAAGTCGGAAAATGCATACGTTACACTCTGTCAACTACTTGGTCAGCTTCCTCAGAGATTTGCGCATCTCTTCAGCAGTTACTTCGGTTTTATCACCCTGGTCACCCTTAGTTTATCAGTTGAGAAATGACCAGTGCGTCTCTTATAGGCTGCAAATCCTAAGTTACCTCTTAATATACGCGACATGCCTATTGTTCTTACTACTTCATTTACGAAAGGAAATAAAAGAAAAGCGTCCAGAATGATCAGAAGAAAAGTCCTGTTTCATCAAGTTAACGCCCGTGTTCACACATCTGTGCAACTAATAGCTGAAATCTACAATTGTGGCTTTGCACAATTACCACATCATCCACCTGATCTGGCACCGTCAGACTTTTTCTGTTCCCTAACCTAAAAATCACTTCATAAAGGGAGGTCAAAGATTTTAGGCAAACGACGAAGTCAAAACAGCAGTAGACGCATATTTTGATTCTAAGGAAGTATTTTTTTTTTTGCGGTCTAAATGCTTTAAATGGGAGATGCCAAAAGTGCATCGAACTTGATAGTGACCATGTAGAAAAATAAAAATATAACTGATTTAGTATGTGTTTATTTTCTTGGTTAGGCCGAATACTTTTCAATCCGCCCTCGTAGTTACCCTGTCGCGTTCCCTGACATATATGGGTGGCAACGTATGCGGTCTGCGTAGCCTCCGTGATAACCAGAAGGTCCTATATGCGCGATGTTGTACTTTACTTCACTTTTGCTTAAATATTTTTTGGAATAATGTCGGATATCATAGTAGTATTTTGGCCGACCCAGTGTCGGATAGGGCTGTGTCGGTGTATACATTAATTGACTCAGGGCTGGCAATGCCCTTATTTTTGTAATTTTAGCTATTGGGCGATATAGTCGTATATCGACAAAGTCTTGTGTAAACTGAAATTTAAAAAAAAACAATACACTTTATCGACTGTACCTAATTGAAAATTAAAATTTTATTTCCGAGTATTAGTCGAAGCTCTTGTAATGTAAGGATATTCTTTATCTCTACTTATGTAGACACCTTTCCAATTTATTTATAGATATAGTGGGCGCAGTTTCCTCTTTCGTTATTAGGATACCAAGGTTTTCCCATGATGTTGCTCAAGGTTTCAGAAAAGGGCCTCAATTCTTATTACTAGCAATGCCCATTAACACCTGTGTAACTAATCTCTCCCAATGGACCACCTGGATCCTTGCAAGCTGCCACAATAGCATAGCCACTCCTGAACGGTTTTTCTGTATTAATGTAGTAATGACACTACTCTTATAGAAATATTATAATGGTGACTTTACACGTCTCACCGCGTTATGTGTATTATTTATGCACACGCTGAATTATTAACTGCGCCCATTACGGGCGAATATTATATGCATAAATCTGGGCCGCCGTGTACCTGTAAACCTCCCATATTTTGTACATGATAAATTGATCCGGGCATGGAATGCTTTGGGGAATGTTTTAAATGTTTACTACCTATCATGAAAAAGGTGAATTTCATTTTAATTGATATCTTAGATATTTTCAAACAAATAGCTCTATTTTCAAAAAAATTTTGTTTACTTGAGAAATGACGGAAAATAGTAATTTTAATTAAATATTAATGAAAATGGTTATTGAGTAAAAGGAAAATCAATATTCAACTTTTTTTTATAGAATATGGGGGCAAACGAAAAATCGGAACCCTCTTACGATTACTGGCGTCCACGAATAGCCACATAAGACATTTTGCAAACACCACCGTTCGAGTGTAAGGTTAATTCACCGAATTTTGATAAATAAGTACCAAATTGATAAATAATCGAGAAAGTATTTGTATGTAACATTAATGTTTGTGTATTTTTCATGTGTTGTGCCCTTTTTATTTTTTTTATTTTTTTGGTGACGCGGGGAAACGCATTTACGTGCCTTCGCCGGCCCTGGGTGGGGTCCAGTGGTGTGTGGGACTCGCGGCACATGGTAGTGCCGAATACTTACAAAAACCACCGCGAGTGCCATCAGTGCCGCCCTTGGTGAGGTGCCCCGGAACAACAATCATCAGGGCACCTCGACGGCTAGTCAGCCCCCTTTGGGACCAACTCCACCTCCACAGATGGGGTTGCCCAGCACTACAGGACAACCCCGCCGACTTTGGGACAGTGCAATGGGGTGAGGTTCCCATCCTCGCCCCTTGCCCCGTGCGCAGAAGCGCCACCTCCTGTTGCTCTTAGGTCCCCTCTTCTTATAAGAGGGGTACCGAGAACGATTCCTCCTCCTGATCTTGAAGCCCCCTCTTCTTATAAGAGGGGTGCAAAGATCCCCCTCGGTTCAATTGGCTTCGCCTGGGTTCATCCTAGGCTACTAAGCCCCACCGCCACGACAAGGCTTGAAACATGGTGGGGAACTGTGTACGTGCCCTAGCTTAGTGTCTTGTAGCCTGGGAGGTGAATTGGGCGACTGTAATGTCTCCTTAGGCATGTCATTTTACTAATAAATAAATAAATACTGTGCCGATGCGTTGCCCTGCCCTCCACCTCCTCCCCCCCCCTCAGTGAGCCCCCGTTGTATATGTTAAGTATACATATGTTAAGTATCACCAGGACGTTATTTATGCCCATTCCCACCATGGTACAGGTCTTGTCGTGGCGGTGAGGCTAAGTTCAGACAACTTGGGCGAGGCCATTTCAACCGAGGGGGCTGTTCTTTGTTCTCTCACTTTAAAGGAAGAATAAATAGCAGGAGAGGAGTCATTTATACGCACATGACAAGCGCCGAGAATGGGAGCGTCAACCCATTGGACTATCTCAAAATTGGTGGGGTAGTCCTATCTTTTTTTTATTTTTTGACGCGAGGAAACACATTTACGTGTCTTCACCGGCCCTGGGTGGGGTCCTATGGTGCGTGGGACTCGCGGCACATGATAGCCCCGAATACCCACAAAACCTACCGCTAGTGCCATCAATGCCGCTTTTGGTGAAGTGCCCCGGAACAACAAATCATCAGGGCACCTCGACGGCCAGTGAGCCCCCTAAGGGACCAACTCCAACTCTACAGATGGGGCTGCCCCGCACTACAGGGTGAGGTCTCCTGTTGCTCTTAGGTCCCCTCTCAATTTCCCTTAAGCCCATTCCACTAATAAGAGGGGTGCAAAGATCCCCCTCGGTTCAATTGGCTTCGCCTGGATTCACTCCAGGCTACTAAGCCCCACCGCCACGACAAGGCTTGTACTATGATGCGAGGGGGTTGTCCTACCTCCTATAATAATAATACTTAACATATTATTATAATGACAAGGCATTATTCTAGATAACTATTTGTTGCGCCGGTACCAGGCTCTTTGTGGGGTCCGTTGGTATGTAAAGCTTGTGCTGGTACTGTCGGATATCCACAAAAACCACCGCAAACACATCAGTGCCTGAGAACCGTTAATCGTCAGCATATCGCCGGCTATTCCGTCTCTCTGTTACCTATACAGAGGGATTGCCCCACATCGCAGGAGAACCCCACCAACTTTAGACAACCTAATACAGGGAGTGCCACTCTTAAGTTCCCTACTTGGATAAGACCCTACAAAGAGCGGCCCCCTCGGAGCTTCGCTTCAAATGACTTTGCTTAACTTGTCTGGGTGGTGGTTTCTTGTCGCAGATACCGTAGCAGAGTATGATATCAGGATATTATTTATTAAAATTAACTTATTATTACGTCAATTTTAAACGGAATCTATGATTTCACTACATCACAAAGCTATGTAAACCTACGGTAGGCAGTGAAGGTAAGGATTTATGTGATGTTGGCAATTCAGGATTAAACGGAATCTATGATTTCACTACATCACAAAGCTATGTAGACCTACGGTAGGCAGTGAAGGTAAGGATTTATGTGATTTTGGCAATTCAGGATTGAACAGAATCTATGATTTCACTACATCACAAAGCTATGTAAACCTACGGTAGGCAGTGAAGGTAAGGATTTATGTGACGTTGGCAATTCAGGAGGCTTTAAAAATTGAAACGCTCTCTACCCTAATCAAAATATAATGTAACCTGGAAACTTGTTCTAGGTTTAATGTAGTCTGGGATGATCGCGATTCGGAGTTCGGGGAACTGGCGGAGTACAAGTTGTTTTATTATCTACAAGACGATACTATTGCAATAAAGGTCAGTACTTTAGTATAGTTTTTTTTGATAACGTGGGGAAAGGCATCTACGTGCCATCACCAGCCATAGTTGGGGTCGTGGAGTGTGGGGCTCGCGGCTCATTATAGTGCCGAATACTCAATAAAACCCCAGCAGGAGCCATCAGTGCCGCCATTGGTGCGGTGCCCCGGAACTACTAATGATAAGGTCACCTCGACGGCTAGTCAGTCCCTTGAGGGACCGACACTACCTCCACGAAAGGTGCTGTCCCCGCACTACAGGACTCGTGGTAGTTTTGTAGTGCGGACAACTTCAGGACAGTGTAGAAGAGTGAGGTTCCCATCCTCGTCTTTTACCCCGTACGCAGAAGCGCTTCCTTCTCTTTTTTTTCCTCTTCTTATACAGACAGGGTTTCCAAACAGCAATCGTTTTGCCACTTTTAATTATGGTAGAAATATAGACATCCTTGTCATATGTTATGCAAATTTGTTGCAATTCTTCACGCTTCCTCTATTTTGGGTCTGAGGATTTTCTCAGACCTTGTTTTTTGGACAGGGTATCCCTTATTTCACGCCATATTGCGGAATTATGTAATCGCGGGGTATTTCCACAGAGATATTATAAATAGAGTACTGAACCGAGTCTAAAACTTCTTTGTCTAAGTCTAATGAGAGAACAGAGGTATGTTCTATATATGTGTCTAATTTTTCATTCATTTTTCACGGCGCAATGCACGTGCGACATTAAATAGATAAAGATTGTTATTTAATTCTCACCTTCCTTCTCTGTTAACCAAAGCGGACCCTCGCAGTCTTTGACCTGCCTACGGGTTCTCTACTCTATATTTGAAGATAGGTGATGGATTTTCATGATACACGCATTGTGACAATGCAGTCCTATTAAATAAATAAATAAATAAAAGTATCCAGTACATAAAATTGTATATTTTACGTACTGGATTGTCTATAGATAAATTAGTTTTTTTTTAATTCATAATAGATTAATCAATGAAATACTTGGATGTCTGGCCCCGTGAATACCTTTGAAATTTAAAATTGATAACGCCTACACAATAATGTAAGCAATACATTTCTTTGTATTTTCACTCATTCGCTTAGATTTGTGCAAATTTTAATGATATGATAAATGCTATTTCATAATACCTAAACTACCCATATGAATATTTCATAATACCTAAACTATCCATATGAATATTTCATAATACCTAAACTACCCATATGAATATTTCATAATACCTAAACTACCCATATGAGTATTTCATAATACCTAAACTACCCATATGAATATTTCATAATACCTAAACTACCCATATGAATATTTCATAATACCTAAACTACCCATATGAATATTTCATAATACCTAAACTACCCATATGAGTATTTCATAATACCTAAACCACCCATATGAATATTTCTTAATAACTAAACTACCCATATGAATATTTCTGTAAAATCGGGCGTGATCATCCTTCTAATATACATGTTTGTTCACGCGGATGTGTAAGTCCATGTTAGAAAAACATAATTGTGACAGATTTATAATATTTTATTATCTTTCACAGGAACTGCACGATGGCCGAGGTGGGAAAGATCCGTTTCCGCTGCTTCTTAAAAAGAGAAAGATACCTAAGAAATGGAAGGAACGTCCAGGTTAATGTAATAATTATAAAAATGACCTGTATTACAGGTACTAGATAACGGAAATGTATTTAATATTTTTTTTTTCAAGTTGAAAAAGTTTTATTAATAACTACGTGCAATACGTGGATATCCATGACCTGAGTGGGATGACCTCTGGCGTGACGCGTTCGGCATACCCGCATACAATACCACTGTGCCAGTCGGTCGCTGAATAAATGCCATATTAACGAACGACCTAATCTCAGCAACTACTGGCCGGAACTGAAGAAATATTGTTATATTACTATTCAAGGCCATTTATCAAGGAAGGCCTTAGGCTATACCGTGACGCTACAACTAATAGGAGCAGAGTCAGGAAGGTGAAACCACGGGATGATGCTAGCATATTATTATATATAACAGTTTATATAATAATATTATTATATATAACAGTTTATATAATTATATAATATTAGTTTATATAATAATATTATAATTATATTATTATATACGGCCCTCTCAGATACGACCCCGCACGAGATGAATGCAAAACACGCACTAGAACCCAGACACACGTCAGGCCAGACTGCAACGAACGCGTTCGACCACGACCAACGTTCGCGTCAGCGCCGAGGCCCTTTTAGCTACTGCGCGCGAGCTGCTCTCGACGTCAGAGTCGGGGAAGGAGAGAACCTCTCGGTTCCTCTGACTATGACAACAATAGTTAAATTAGCTGTTAAAAACACTATCACGTCGGATTGCATCCCTCCCATCTGCGGGAGGGAAGGGGGTCGGTCACTCTTTGGACTCCAAACATAATCAGGTCATCAGTCGAGTACTCACAGCAATCCGATGAAGCTGTCTTGTCTTCGCTTCCACATCATAAGTTAATCTCCGAAAAAAAATATTATTCGGCCGTACCTTTGCATTGCATACATTTATACGTGTGTGTGCTTGTAGCGGTTGCAGACTTTAATATTTGACGTAAGTTTCAGATTGATATCCTTCCACGGGCTCCCGAGGTCTTGTCTAACGTTTAGACGACGCTCGTATTTCTCGTTGGTATGGAACCGTCGGCGTGCGAGTCCGGCTCGCCCGTAGCCGGTTTTTTTGTCTTACCATATCGCGTAAAAATCAGTAAACTCCATGACAGGAATAATTGCAATATTTTATTCCCATTCGGCCCGGGAATCAAATTCTCATAACATAAAGTTAGAACCCTTTGGTTATAGTACAGGATGACAAACAAGAGCCTTTTGGCGAGTACTACCTCACTCGGGAACCGCACGAAACGTGACAGCATAGCTCTTTACGGCGGTGTCATGGCACCACCTCTTACTGTAACCCTGTTACTAGATGACTAAAGCGGTATGTAAGTTTAGTTGTCTGCACCAAAGACACTAGCATACAAAATCCGCGTTGTGAATAATCATTGTCTCTGTGTTGCCAAAATTCAATCATGCAAATATCAGATACTTTAAGCATTCAATACATGATGCACAATATCGACCATGTATTGACCATTTTTATTAAGAGTACGCAGCGGAATTGTGCCGGCACGACCGGGGTGCCCTCCCTCACATGATACCGGCTTAAAGTGACAGCTTCACGGTCGCGTTTCGTGCGGTTCGGTTTTTTTTTTGGTGGGGCCAAATGAGGAAAAGTGTACAACACATATTATGCGGATGTTTATGGGCGTCGGTATTTATCTAAAGGCACAAGTGCTCGCCTGACCCCCTGATTTCTAAAAAATCTTTAATTTCACACCGTCATGAAATCATTGTTATTCATAATCATGAAAAGAACATTTGCATTCAATTTCAAGTTTCTAAGTACAACAGTTTCCGCTGTGCGTTGTCATTCAGTCAATTAATCAGTCACTGAGTAACAGTAAAGAGTTTTATATATGTTATACATAGATTACGCATATGAAAATCCACTTAGGTATTCATGACGATATAAGCATACGTAGAATGTGAACACAGAAGGAGATAGTAAAACTAAGCATTGAAATTTATAAGTGAAATTCACTTTGGGCAGATTTAGTGGCAAATATAAACTTTTTTTATTACTTATGTGGAGTGTGGATAGAAGGAGTTTCTTGGTGACGTCCATAAATCGCTTATAAGTGTTAGTAAGTTACACATGTCTCACCCTTTCCTCTGTTCACGGCTCGACCTTGAACGCTAATTTGCCATAGCATCAGGCATGTCCAATGAGTTGCAGGTAAAGTGATACACGTATATGTGACGTATAGCTCGCCTGTTTACTTTTTTATACGACAGCGGGGGATAAACGAACAATCGGAGCCTTTCAACGACTACCGAAGCCCATGAACATCAGCTTAATTCGCTTCCTTTTCAAATTTTCCACCCCATTCGGCTACCCACAAACCGCACGAAACGCGACGACTTATGTAGCCCAATTTGAAAATATTTCAGTTACGCTAAGAACATGCACACGTTCTATTTCAATTCCTAAAATTTTAATTTTTTATTGTTTTTTAAAAACCTGCGGTCTTTAATTATAAGTCCCAAAAAATATTAGTCCTAAAAAATAAAAATAAAAAATTTAAAAATCTAAGCCTTTTGATGACTACCGACGCCCGTGGATATTCTCGCACAAACCGCACGAAATGCGACAGCGTCGCTTTCACTCTACGCAGGTAGCAAGTGAGCGAGAGGTAATTCCCCGGTCGTGCCGGCCCAATCCCGTTGCATAGGAGGAGGACGTCCCATGCTCAATGCATGACACTAACTACCTTCTCATATGCAACATGGCAGCAGCATACACGCCGCCGCAACTTCATGGGCACCCACCCATGGCATGGGACACTCGTAAACCACTCGAAACGTGATGTCATAGCGATGATTCGGGAAAGATTACGTTAGGCGCTCTTCGTTAAACTGTACGAACAGTTTAGTTTAATACTCCAAACATTCATGTCGCGGATGTCAGCTACTTTGTGCCGTTAGGGCGGTTCTGGCAGATTAAGTTCACAACTCATTAGGCCTGTTTTCAAAATTACAGAGTTGAATACAGAATGCAGCGCCGACTTAACACCGTTAGTTTCTTTTTATAGACAGCGCTGACTTATCACCGTTTACATTAAGGTTTTTCAAGCTAAGCCTGACTAATCACTGTTTACATTAAGTTCTGAAGGTAGCGCTGTATTGTGACTGTGGCGCAGTGTAAATCAGCACTTAAACTTGTTTCCTAGTGACGCACGGCAATTGATATTTGCTATACATATAATAGGTTGTTTGTATAAATATTAATGATGCTCCATGTAGTATTGTTCCGTGTGCATGTAATCATTTAGATCTGACTTGGAAGCGGCTATGCGGGTGGAATATATCAAAACGAGTCTCTAATTAAAATTAAACATAAGTTTTTGTCTCTCAACATCATGTAATTAATATTTTATAGTCGTCAAAAAAGCCGGCCAAGTGCGTACGAAGTGTATCGTACTATATATGAAAATATGTCAAAAAAAAAGGTCCATTTATGGGATTCCCCGTAAATATTTTTTTTATATTCTTTATTGTAGCGACAACACATCTTTGAAAGGGCAAAACACAATCTTTGAAAATATCAACTGTCTTTCGTGTGGTTTGTGAGTAGCCGGTGGCCCATTGGCGAGTAGGGGGAAGGAAGGGCAACGCATAAGCATGACAACAAGACGGATGTCTTTATGCGTCGGTAGTCATGAAAAGGCGTTTGACCCCCGAAACTATAAAAAAGACGAGTAAGAGGAGTTAAGGGGCGAGGATGGAAATCTCGCCCCATTGCAATGTCTCAAAGTTGATTCTTTTGTGGTGCGGAACAAGCCCTCTGTAGGTCCCTTATGTACTGACAAGCTGTCGAGGTGAAGTGATGTCAGTTGGTTTCCGCACCGTTTTGTATTGCCAGCGTTACTCCGCGCCTCTAAAAGATAGTTAAAACGTCAACATTATGTTAGGATATATTGGCCCATTAGAAAGGAGAAGGAAATGAGGGCAACTCATTTTCTTGTCGATTATGTAGATGTCTACGGACGTCTAAAAAAAACAATAATATTACTCCTATTAGCTGAGATTCTAAAATTGTCTCTAGTCCGATTTTGATCCAAAATACGTGTTTCCAAAAATACTGGAATTTAACTACGAGAAATGCAAAAAAGAATTAGACAGATCTTTTGAAATGCTTTCTTTGGGCATATCTGGGTGTCAATAACACAGAAACATCAAGTTCCTCATTCACAACACTAGCTCAATGGACTTTTTATTGAGCAAATAAAAATAAATGCGTGACATTCAGAAGAAATCAACAGTCCGTGTAGGTTTATGTGGTTGGATATGGGGGTGTCTTTAGAGCTTATAGTTTTATACAAAGCTTTTTACGATTACCGAATATATATTTGGAGTTAAAATCCTGTGAAACATAAACCGATCGATCGTAACACTTTACCTTAAGTTGTGTACGTTTCTAGTTTACTTATAATTTCAGAATAATGTTCATTCCTAAGTTCTGTAGTCGCGCGTCGGAGAAACACAACATTGTTTTTGAGCCGTTATGTAGATGGGTGAAACTACCAGTCAACTTTCCTTATATTATTGTAATGTAATTTGGTAAAAGACAATGCTCCTCCCACATCGATCTGCTTACGCGTAACCATTTCTCCTATTCAGTTATCCCGCTTTAAATAATAAAAGGACCACGTAGCGTGCACTTCCCCGGCGTAATCAAATGCGGCAGTTAATCGCAATTTTTTTTTCAGTATCCTTTCCTTCTATCGTTATGGAAATATCGGACGAGGAGGTGACAGAGTACTACTCGCCGAGAGACCTTATTGTAGGCGAAACTTTATTCATACTCGGCCGTCGCTTCTTGGTGTTCAACTGTGACGGTTTCACGCGAAAGTATTACAAGTAAGTATTACAAGTAAGTATTACAAGTAAGTATTACAAGTAAGTATTACAAGTAAGTATTACAAGTAAGTATTGCAATTGCTTGAGGGTTTGGTGCAACATCGTTCGTGTTTTTGCTAATGGTTTCACCGCAAAAGCAAGCACTACCTGCCTGCGACAAGTTGAGAATAACCGGTTCTTGGCACACACGTCATGACTGGGTGTCGGATGGTAACATTTGTCGAGCGTGTGCATGCATAAATGTAGGTGTATGTAGACTTGTATGTTCTCTGATAGAGCCTGAACGGATTTTAACGTTTAAGGTGTCGTTAGATTCCGTAGATGACCGAGTTATACGTTGTATGTTAAAATTTTATATATTCATTAATCGGGTTTTGGTTGTTACGGTAAGAATTGTATTTCCAAAAAGACGCGACACCGCGCTCAGACGAGCGGATAAATAACTTAGCCCCCCTCTTTTGCGTGGCCCTGGGCGTATAGGGAGTTACTCATTATGTTAAAAAAATTACTGAAGGGGATATCACATACTGCACTTGAATGACTGTTCACCAGAGTGAATGCTCAATTTTTCTTTCCGTGTCGCTACACGGTAACGTTGGAATAACTCATTCAAAATCAAACAGTTTACTACAAAGAATGTCAAAAAGCTACCACCGACCCAAGCAAACATCAGCATCATCATTTATGTTCAATGTGTCAAAAAAAAGTTATTTTACATTTTCTACTGGGCTCATGCTGTTTGTTTTTAGCTAATTTGGGTGAAACTTAATTATGCCGATGGTTTGTACGCAAAAATCGTACAGTTCTTTTCTGAATTTACTTATTTTTTTATAGAAACATAAAATAAAAACCATTTACAACTTAGTACGGTGTGTCAAAAGCCCACTAGACTTTATCCTTTATTTATATTTATTAACATTTGTCTCTCATTCTAATGGTAAAAATAAATGGAGGCTAAAAGTATCCAAAAATTAAACATACGAAATCTCCTTAAGATTGTTGAAAATTAATTTCAAAATCACAATGTTTCGACTGTTGTTTATACATTATTATGCTCAAATTATCAGTTTGCAAGATAAAACCAATACGAAATAAAATTTCGGTTGTAATTTAGACACCTATCCGGCATGGATTTGCGTTAACTTAGCAAGTAACGTAAAGTTTATGTTCCTAAACTAAGAGACTAACTGAATGATATCGGTTTGACAGTGCCGCACTACAATAGCCGACAAAGTCGCTTAGTCGTGTCCGGGGCTTTTTTTTTTTTTTTTCTTTTTCGGAGGGACCTACTGCTGATTGGCGGCACTTGGCCAGCCCTAACAGTTTGACTGATTACGGAAGACTTTTTGTCTTCTGGTTATAGGTAGACGATAGGGGGACAGAGCCCTCTCCTTTCCCGCAGATGGGAAGAAGCAAACCGGCATTTTAGTGGACATTACCCTATCGTGGTTATTTTTGGGACCGAAAAGGGGGAGCGGTCCCCCTCCCCACGCTAGTGGGACGGCGCGCGCACGATGCCGTTTAATGTTACGGGACGTGTTTAGGAAAAGTTGAGCTCGTCTTTCGGTTTGGCTTGTCAGAGGAGGCCGGCCTCCTCCCCCACCCTCTGACGGGTGAGGTCGATTTGCGCTTCAAATCGGCTAAAAGCCGTGATAATGATTTATTTTTATTTTTAGAGCTCTCTAAGATCGCGTTATTTTATTTCTACATTTATCTAAGCTCACGTCTTACGGATTCGAACCCGGGCTCGTTTCCGTAAGCGGTGTGTGAGTTTGTCATTCGGTCAGTCTTATAGCTGGGTAACTATATGTAAGGTTTCAACGCTCGACCGGTACGAGCGGTGTATATCGAATTGGTTCTAGCAGGAAGAGAATGCATTTATGCACTGTCCAACCGACCCAAGGGGGCCTGAAGAGTTTGTCGGGTCAGGTCGTGTAGCTATAACTACTACCTACTACCGACTAAAACCTACTATCCGTGGGTTTTTTAACGTCGGGTCGTATTCCGACGTTTGAATGATTAGTTTATTTTTGTGATTAAGAGCACGGTCAAAGAACTTTTGAGACAGCTCTTTGAAGTGTCCTTTTATCGATGTTAATTGAAAGTCGCAATGTAGGTCGATGTTACGAATGTACCATGGGCATCCAGTGGCCATGCGCAAGAATCTATTCTGCATTTTCTGCAAACGTTCTATTTGGGTCGGGGCTATGTGCGCGAAAGCTGCACTGCAGTACGACATGATCGGTCGTATGCATGTAGTGTACAAGGTGAGCTTATGTCTATTAGCCATTTTGCTCTTCTTGTTAATGAGTGATTATAATTTGAAAAGGACATGCCGTGCCTTTTTCAGAACGTTGTCAATGTGATTTTTAAAGCTCATCGACCTATCGAGCGTGACGCCTAAGTACTTTACCGTCTCTGCTCTGGGTATCACGTTACCGTAGAGCATGATGGCGGGCATGTTTCCTCGTTTGTGGTAGAGCGGGGTACGGGAGAAGAGTATGGACTTACTCTTTTCTGCGTTTACCTCTATTCTCCACTTTAAGAACCATTCACCGAGTTAGGTGACGGCCTTTTGGAGTAGCTTGGCTCCGAATTTGGGGAGGTACCACGTGTACAGTGCGGTGTCGTCCGCGAACATCGCCAGCTGTACGCCGGGGTGTCGCGGTATGTCACTTGTGTACAGATTGAAGAGGGTGGGAGAGAGGACCGATCCTTGAGGAACTCCAGCTCTGAAGGGACGAGGGGAGGACAGGGTGCCCTCCACTCTGTAGCGGAACTGGCTGTTTGCTAGGTAGCTGTTTACGATCAGCACCAGCCTGTCGGGCAATCCTAGTTGGTACAGTTTGAAGATGAGGCCTTGATGCCAGATCTTTTCAAACGCCTTTGCTACATCAAAGAAGACAGCGCCCGTGCCGCGTGGCCGGCCCTGTCTTTTGAGTCCCGAGAGTACGTACTCCGTGAGGCGGTGTACTTGTTGGAGACAGCTGTGGCTGTTGCGAAACGCGAACTGCTCGTCCATGAAGAGATTTTTCTCTCGTATCACGGTTTTCAGGCGTGCGAGGATTATCCTTTCATAGATTTTTCCTAACGAGCTTATGAGACTTATGGGTCTGTACTAGTAGCTAGTGGGCTCCGTCCCGGACGGAGCCCACTAGCTACTAGTTTAGTTTTCCCGGTTTGTGTATGCCAATCACTATGGCTTCTATCCATGAGTCTGGGAAAGTGCATTGCGCCAGAAGGGCGTTAAAGATGCACACCAAGAGGTTTATAATAACGGGTGGCAACTTTTTCAGTGCCTTGTTGGTTATTTAGTCGGGCCCGGGGGCCCTCTTCGTGTTCTTTATTAATTAATGTTCTTTATTAGATCCTTCACTTCTTCTGTGTCCGTTCGACGTATGATCTCATCATCATCGTCCGGCGGCACAGCCAGGCGGGCCGTTACTATATTATGTACCTCTTCTATGTGGGAGGTGTCTGTGGGGAGGGAACTAGGAGTGCACTGACTCTATAGTGTGTCGGCCAGGCACTCCGCCTTTTCGCCATCCTCTAGTGCAGGTAATCGGTCCGCGCGGTTAGTGGTGGCATTTGTTCCACCGGTTCGGACTTCATAGCTCTGGCGAGAGGCCAGTAGGCCGTATGCGAACGGGGATTGTTCGCTAACGAAGTGATCCCATCTCCTGTTAATGAAGTTAGGTACAGCCTGTTTTACTTCTCTTTCGAGTTTTCGGAGGGCTTTCCTGCACACTTCGCCTTCGTAGCGATCGTGCAGGCGTTTAGCCGCATTTTTTCGACGGATAAGGTCCCTGACATCGTCAGAGAGAGCTAAACGGTCCTCTGGGACGGTGGAGATCTCTCTTGACGATTCTCCTATTTTTGTAACCAGTAGTGCGGTTAATGAGGATGAAGCCGCGATAGCGGCTTGGGGAGAGTCTATACTGTCTGGGATGTTATCGAGTTCACTCGATTTGACATTATCTAAGTTGTCTCCTATTTCTATTAAAACGGGTCTGTGGTCCGAGTTAAGCTCGTGTAACGT
>JAFELO010000260.1:551600-564519 GCA_017140195.1 Eumaeus atala | reverse complement strand
TCGTTACTCTTACGGATTTTATCGCGATTTATTTAATTATTTAACCAGCCCGAGGTTTCAGAGCGTTACAGCGACCATGGTCACGGGCGGACTGTCCACCCGTGATCATGGTTTCTGTAACGTTGCCGTAGCTGCACGATAGAATCCGTTAAAGTAGTTTTATTGTAATCAGCAATATTGGCGTAAGCTAAAGACATCAAAATTTATTTCGTTTTATCATTGGTTTTTTTTTCCTCTATTTATTAACTACTAGTCCTTATACTATTAAAACTTTCATTCGAACTGTAAATGGGGGATGGAAATATTCGGCATCGAACATCGGACAACAATCGAATATATAACCGGACGTGAGTCTGGGCGGTGAAATTTATCGTTCGGGTCCGGAGAAAATGTCCTCGTATGGGGGCCCTTTTGTCTATCAATAATAGCGTAATCAACTAATGGTATATCCTACCCAGGCACGGTACCCTGCCCGGGGCCCCTTGGCTGAGAGCCCCCTCGGCCCGGGGACCTATACGTATATATAATTTTGTCGATTTGCCATCCCATTGTTATGGCGTCGACACGTACCACCGCAACATCCACCCTACACAGTGTGATGGTCATGTTAATGTTAAGAAGATGATACCGATGGACTACACAAGACAAAAGAAATAAAAAAAACAGCTAGTCTCCCTATCGATTATTTTATCTTTATGAATCGATTACTTTGTACTTTGTACTTTGTTAATTATTTTCTGAAGGTTTTTTTTAAGCAATGTAATTATAATTTAACAAATGTTATGTTTTGCTATAGCGGTAACAGAAATGCAACATCTATGAAAATTTCAACAACTGGCTGTCTTGGTTTATGAGATAAAGTCTACAAGGCCAAACGGACAAATGAGCAGACGGAGTCTGAATATCTATGAGATTTTAGAGAATTACTTATTTATGTGAAACGCTAAAAACCACGTCTGTTGTTTATGAGACCCTATAAATAATTTATTTATAGTTTATTTAACGTAATTAATTTTGTTATACCTATGGTATTTGTGGGTATAGCTATCGTAATTCATAACATGTTGCCTAATGAACTGCAGACGGGCAATCAGATATCGGAGCCTTATTAATAGGATCCCGCTTTTAATCTGTGAGTGCGGAACCCTAGAAACACTTTTTATGGGATCACAATCATGCCCAATTATTTATTATTATTAATAAAGTTTTTAATAAAATTTGAAATGTGTCCCACTGTAGAAGCGGCTTAAAAGCCTTGTTTTTTCTTAGCAGATATACTAGTAGGGCACCCACGATTAGCAACGGTACTGAGGCCCATGATATCATAGGTTGCCACCTTGTGTGCATAGGCTTGCCAGCCAATGGCCACTTCGGGCACATTCAAAACCCGGGAAATGTAATGCGTGCTCAGAATAATCTGAGAAACGTTTGTTAACAGTTGCCCGACCTGGGGATCGAACCCAGGACCCCACGTTGTTAACGGTCTTAACGGGCGACACCCGCACCGTCATACATTTGTGAAAATTTCAACAATCTCCTTATCACGGTTCATGACATGAAGTGTACAGGGCCAAACGGACAAATGAGCAGGCAGAGTCTGAATAATTACATATCATTAAGTAACTGAAATACACTTTCCCCTTTAAATAATTAATTTGTAGTTTATGGTAATTCGTATGTATGGTATTAGTGGTTGTAGATATCGTAATCCATAAGATATGGCCCAGTGACAGGTAGACGCACAAACAGATATCGGAGACTTAGTAATAGGATCCCGTTTTTAATCTTTGAGTACAGAAACAAAAAAAGCTCACAGTACGTTACTTTGTATAGGATCACAATCGCGCCCCAGTATTTAGGCTTTTACTAAGATTTTAAATGGACCCAGCTGTAGAAGCTTAGAAGCCTTGTTTTTTCTTTGGAGTTTTTTTTATTATTTTTGCAGTGAGGTTTCTTGAGTCGAAGATTTTGTTTAATATTTCGTAGTTCGGTTCGTCAAATTGAAAAATGTTTAATTTTTCAATCGTGACGTGACGGATTCAAATATATTTAAATGTCTCGTGATTTACATGCGACATGTAGGAATGTGATACTTTAACAGAGACAAAAAATAGAACTCATGTTACACTGATGATCGTAAATCGCGCTATCGAATTTTCGCAACGGCTACAAATATGTAGTGAAGTTAGGATACAACAGTAAGGACCGTCTCTACGGGGGAAGCCGGTACGTGGCTCAGCCGGTCAAAACTGACCCCCGCTCAGATGACTGGCCAGTAGTGACACGGTATCATTGCTATAATTTCATTTGAGTACACGTGGTTCTCTCCGGAACTACGAACCTCAAATACCAACGTAGACAATTTGTCCGCAATTTTTTCTATACCCTTACCAGACTTTTTGTTTATTATTTATTTTTGTTTTTATATATAGTTTAAACAAAAAGTTTTTAAATTAACTAAAACTAGAAGACTACTAAGTCTCCACTAACCCGACGAATTGTTTTGGCGGTTGTAAGAGGAACGCTGCCAATATCCTTACGAAGCAAATTCCTTCCACTGACATGTCAAGAAAAATTTAAATTTTTGCTTCCAAAGTGCTTCAAATTTTGAGAAATTTAATTTTTTTTAATGATTGGCTTGCGTCATAATAATAATCTCAAGCCACAGATAGATCAATGTCTATATATATAAAAGCTATACACATGTATGGTCAAAAATTACTTTTTTGGTTGGATCCTACTTACATTTTTCTAACACCGAACGAAACCTATATATATAAAGAAACGTCAAATTCCTGGGATGCACCGAATAGATGGTACTAGGAAACCCTTTAATTAAATCAATTTCATCAATAGTCTATTCAAGCTTTCTTTTCAAAACTTTCAATATACATGCTTTCTTTCTGAATATAAATTAGATCAATCTCCGTGTACGGGACATTTACTCATAAAGAAGTAACGCCGTCTTAGCGTTCATCCAGAGAGGCCTATGCTCGTCAATGGACCGATAAAGGCTGACGATGCCTATGCTGGTGATACAATGGAAAGATGACATCAATCAATCTATTAGACATTACATTTTAGCAGCATTTTTAGGAATGAAAAAATACTGTCTTTCTGTCTCATTTTATTATTGATACTGTCGGTATTGGCTTGTGTTAATTTTTTAAATTTATTTACTGAAGGTGGTATTTAAAAATGTTTAAGTACAAAATAATTCTAGGAACAGATGTTTCTAATAATTTTTCATACAAAATAAAAAAAAATTAAAAATAAAACAGTAAATAATTGTTAACTATCGTCGTCTTTTGTATTTCGGATTTGGATTGAAATGTGTTAAAATTTTAGCTCCAGATAAATCGATATACAAAATATAGAAAACGGCCGATAAAGGACTACTGAATCGCGCTGTCCCCTTTTGTTCCATTCCGAAGATATTTACGAATACGTCAAAACATATCTCGGGTTAAGTTGAGCTTCTCACAGGAGACGTCTCCAAAAATACATTACTGTGATAATCGAAATACTAATACAATTGATCAATATTATAAACTTTTGTTATAATCCTATGACGATATTGAGTAGGTCTGCATAGGCAGCATAGGCTGAGGAAGTGGCTAAGCATCGAACTGTCTTTCTCGTTCTTCGTGTCAGAATTCAGTTCTGCTTACTGTTCTCCCAACCACCACAGAAGAGTATAATTGACACCTTCTTTTTCATTTTTTTATACTTTACGTACCTTCCGCGGTCGTGCCAGCGTGATTCAGCTACAATGTATCATGGCGCAACCTCTTTCTAGCACTTTCTGGAACTACGATTTCCATAAAAAAAAAGTTACTTCGAAATATACTCTTACTTTCCAATTGTAACACGGTTAAGTTAAGCTTTTTTTTCTTATAAATTACCAGGGTCTTAAAATAATGTAAACAAGATAGGGAGATAGGTTTAGAGTTAAGTTGCGCAGAATATTCAAATGATATGACTCAAATATATAATTATTTTACGTTCTCGAAATGAAATTTCAACTATAATATTATTGTAACAACACCCTTGTACTTCGTTTACCCTTATGCATTTCTAGCATCAGCTGCGGTTTGACCCGCGTAACTCCGGTCCTGTTAGTAACAGCGGAATGGTATTCAGCCCATTGGCTTTTCTAGATAAATTGACTATACAGCACAATAAGATTTTTTACCTTAGGGCCAGTGGTTCACTGAGATTAGCAAGTTCAAACAAACAAACAAAATTGTAAAAATACTTTATGTAGGTACTTGAATAAAAACAAAACTAATATGTGTACCACATGAGTTTACGCAATGTGTGAGCTCCGCTATATCATAAAATCTGATACATATTATATTAAAATATTACAAAGTTCAATTTATGGACAAGGTTCACATAGTATCTTATCATCATCATCATTATTATCAGCCCTTATCGGTCCACTGCTGGACATAGGCCTTTCTGTAATTTATCTTTAATAATGTTATAACACAACTAAACCGCGTGGGATTACTAGTAGACATTATTATGGGTAAAGTATAGACAATATGTCGGCGAGCAACATTTAGTAAAGGTAGAAGAAGATGCCATTAGGTCTTATACGGATATTCGTTCTTACAATTAAGATTACTTCTTGTGTACATACTCAGTTTCGTAGGCGGTCGGTGTGTGAATCTAGACACCGAGGATACATATTTAGGTTAATCAGCGGTAGTGCAACGATAGGTCCAGTAATAGGGGCCCGGCTAGAAGAGGCCCCTGGTATGACGATTGAAGGTCCATAGGGTTGCCACCTTTTCTGCCCGATTTATTTTATTCTGTTATTCAAGCCGTACAGGACGTGATAGCTTAGCTGTCTCTCAGAGGCGGCATCATCATGTGAGCGAGATGTGCCTCTTTGATATTGCCGGCCCCCTTTGGCTGCTATAGATCATGCGTTACAGCTAAACTGCGTGGGCGCGACCTCAAACACCTACTTTGCATCGATTCATTAATATGACAACACAACTCGCAGAGATCACGCGATAAGAACTTAAAGATAAAGATATTTTATTTGCATAACACATGTTTATAGGGTGGTAATAATATTGTATTAAGATTAGTATCAACATGTCATACTATTACTAGTGTTCAAATTAACGATATAAACAATTAATATTATTATGGGAATTAAACAATTACAAATTATTTATCCTAATGTCATAAAATTTAAAACAAAAAAAATTAAACCAAAATATTCATTGAATTTAAATAAAATATTAAAAATTGTCAACAAGATAGTCATTTATATTATAATAACACTTGTCAATTGAAATATTTTTAATTTTATTCTGAATAGATAGATATTTAGCTCCTTTAAATTGTTTGGTAACTTATTATAAATTTTGGGACCCATACAGAATATACTATTCGCCATTAGATTAATTTTGCAAGATTGTAGGCAAAGTCTCTCATTATGTCTATTTCGTGGAACATAGACATTCTGAAAAAAAAAAATAAGCATTGTTTTTTACAAATACAACTACTTCAAGCAGATACAGTGACGGAAGTGTTAGAATTTTGTATTCTCTGAATAATGGTTTTCAACTATCTGCCATTTTAATTTCGAATATCGCTCGTAGACACCGTTTTTGTATTTTCAATATTAACTCTTTCCCTGTGGAATTTTCCCGGAAAATTATACCATATCTATGTAAAGATTCGATTATGCCATAATATGCAGAGATTAGTGTAGCGGTATTTACTAATTTTCTTATTAAAAGCTCTTGAATGTGAATTTTCCAATTTAGCTTTTTATCTATGGACAACCCTCAGAATCGCATAGAATCTACGAGGTCTGTTTTATCATTATTGTATATCAGGTCTGTATTAAGTCGTTCTTGTGTTGTTTGGTTAAAATGCATTATATTTGTCTTTCTCAAATTTGTTTATAAATTATTAACATTAAGCCATTCAATTGTAGATTTAAAAGAATTACATATGTCACTTTCATAAGAATTAATGTCATTGCAGTTTATGATAAATATTTATGACATATAACTGTCTTATAAGTTTCTTTTTCTTTTTTTATAATATAGGGGGACAACAAGGGAATTCGAAACTAGCATTCTTTATTAATACCGACGTCCAAAAACATCAGCATATTTACTATGCCGATGCGTTGCCCTCCTTTCCACCTCCCCTCGAAGGGTCACCGGCTGCTCGCGAAAACGAAAAGCGATACCGAAGGTGATGGCTTTTACAGCGCTGATGGCTTTTAGGAAGCGTTTTTTCTGGTAATAGTCAACACGTGCGTGCCGTCGGCGTGAGACTAAAATCAGCCTTAGTAGTCCTGTTTTTTCTTTTCAGTTTTTTATGTATTTCATGCAGTGGGGGTTCCTTTAGTTAACGATTTTGTGTTTAGGTTTATTATATTAAAAAACTTAACACGATGTTATCTAAAACATTTATATCACAAGTTTTTTGAATCGTCGTTCACAATATATTTTTAAATGTTTCGTGTTTTTACACGCGACATGTCAAAATGTGATACTTTCACAGAGAAATAAAATGTTACCAATATTATACTAATGATCCTAAATCGCGCTATCGACTTTTGGCAGCCACGTCAAGTATGTAGTCAAGTTAGGTTGGAACGGCGGGAACCGTCTCTACGGGGGAAGCCGGTGCGTGGCTCAGCCGGTCAGAAGTGACCACCCGCTAAGATGATTGGGCTACTGCCCATGCGTTACCTACTCACTACTGCAGGTGATGAGTATGCATCATTAACATAGGAATGTTTGGAGGAGCAAATTCCATTCAGGGAGCTAACACCAACGTACAGATATTGTTCCTTATTTTTATCTATATATAATAATAATAAAAAATAAAAACAAGTAATAATAATAATTGTATATATATATATATATATATATATATATTTGATGGTAGTCTCCACTAACCCGACGAACTGTTTTATCAATTGAAATAGGAACGCCGTCAGTATCCTGACGAAAAAAAAAGAATAAGATCCATCTACCGACATATTAAGAAAAAAATTAAAAAATTGCACTATAGATTTAATGTTTAGAAGATAAAATAATTTTTTGTAGATTTTTGCTTTCAAATTAAGTGCTTTAAATTTTGAGAAATTAATGGCACACAAAATTTCGGGGTTTTTTTTTCCAAAAGTAATACGTCAAAAATTTTCATAACATTGTTTACGATAATAAGATTTTTTAAAGGAATAACAATCTGTATAGTTTTTTTTTTATTATGTGTTGTTGTGTGTATATCTAACTTGCGTCATTACCCCAATCTCAAGCCACAGACAGGTCAACGTGTTTTTCGTTAGGACAAGCGAGCTCTTTTATTATATCTCAACCAGTACATTATGTATGGGTATACTTTAAGAATCACACTTTTAGGTTTGACCTTAAGTTTAGTAACTGAAACAAAGGTCTAAATGTGATAACTATATATGTACACATATGTAATCGAGTTTTCTTACATAATCGAGACTTCACTACATATTTGTTGCGGTGGTAAAAAGTCGATGGCGCGATTTAGGATCATCTGTGTAACATTAGTAACATTTTATTGCTCTTTAAAGTATCAAATTTGGACATGCCGCATGTAAAAAGACGAAACATTTGAAAATGTTTTGACCCGTCTCGTGTTTAATGAATGTTTTATGATACAATCGATTCAACTGTGTGCGAAGCTAGGAGTTCGAAAATTGTAATTTGTATGAGTAGGTGTTTATATAATCTATATATCTGTGTGCGAAATTAGGAGTTAGAAAATATTTTTTTTGTAATAGAATAGGGGGTAAATGATCGGAGCCTTTTTACGACTTCCGACGCCATGAACATTCACATTATTACTATGCCGACACGTTGAGAAAGGTACCTCCCCGGCCGTGCCGGCCCAGTTGCGTTGCATAGGAGGATGTAGTGTCATACACCATGTATGGCACTACCTGTCCCTAAAAATATTGGAATTGGTATTTTATGTACCTATTCCCAATTTAGGCCTTTATCGAGTTGACTCCTAAAGAAAAGATGTTCTAGGTCCACCGTATGGAAAAAAAGTGTGAACTAAAATAGTGTATTGACTTCAAACACAGCGTAATGTTTCACGCTTTACCGCGCTTCCGTCGCTTTTTTATCGTATAGGGAGGCAAACAAGAAATCAAAGCCTTTTCACGACTACCGACAACCATGAACATCAGCATAATTACTATGCCGATACCCTCTTCCTCCTCTCCAAAGGTCAAAGCAATGTCACAAATATATCGAAACGCGACACCCAAGACGCCTTTTTACGGCCGCATTATGTGAGTGGTACCTTCCCGGTCGTGCCGCCCCTATTCCGCTGCAAAGGAGCGTGGCGGTATCTTTTACTATACGCGTTCGTTCTTGCACACCCCTTTTAAGTAAAGGCAAGGCTTAACCTGCAATCGTGAGCCAGACATGGCACACAGTTTTTATTTCATATCTCGATATCTAAACATATTATGTGTCCAAAAGCAGTCCGTCTGTATTTGATCGATTTTCTCAAAATTTACCGAACGGTTTCTTATACGGTTTTCGGAAACGGGTAGAGCTGCTTCTGAGGTAGGTTTTGATGTATTATTTGAATTTTCACAGGCGAAGCTGGGGCGGATCGCTAGTAGAAATTTGGGGCTCGCGGCACATTACATTGCCGAACGTCCACAAAAAACACACCTAGTGGCTTCAGTGACGCCTTTGGTGAGGCGACCGGAACTCCAATTCGTCAGGGTACGTAAGATGTCGACGGTTCGTCAGTCACTTAAGGGACTGACGCCTACTCCACAGAAAGGTTTCCCCGCACCATAGGATAGCCCCACCAAATTTGGAACAGTTTAATGGGCTCTTATAAGAAGGTCTACAAAGGTGTGATTGGGGGCTTCTCTGCAGGGGCGGTGTAAAGATTGACTGGTTTTTCTTATATTTCTGTAGCGCTATATTCGGTGCTTGTCATTATTTCTTTGCTATCCCTCCCCCCTCTCCATCCTTCCACCACTCGTACGCGCATACTTAATATTTTAAATTACGCTTGCGTTACGAAAATTGCCTACGTACTGGAAAATTGATGAGGAGAAAATTGCGGTGACATCAATTAGAACCTCATTAACAAGTTACTTTTCTATTTTCGCCAGCTATTATACTCGGCTGCGCCTGTATTATATATTTCCTTTAAGACGATCGGCTGGCTCTGTAAGTAACGTATAAGCAACGTGGATTAGTCCGCGTGTTACGCTGGAGGGTACGAATCACACCTAGGTCGTGGATTTTTATCAATGTATTTACTTACTATAACAAAATTCTTAAATATATAAAAATTCTTATATTTATAAAAATTATCAATATATTTTCGTTGTCCTGTTCCCATCTGCGAGAGAGAAAGAGGGGGAGGTCGGTCAATTTTACTTCCGCTTCCACAGCATAAGTTCATATGCGGAAAAAAAATATGTAAAAAATTTGAAGAGAAATATTATACTTATAATTCGTAATTTTGTGTAGCCGAGCACAACAGTAGAAGGTTCCTGAGCTACATTTCAATAGCTTGTGGAGATGAATATCACGAAGGCATAGCTCGTGTAAACAATCTCGTGTAAACATAGCTCGTGTAAATATAAATTATCGTGACCAAAAAAATCGTAATTATAGGTGATCGGCAAGATTCTAAACTTGCTGTAACTCTCCTAGAATTATTATGACGAACCGAAAACATATACATATTTACGGATATCTACGTAATCTGCAGGTTTAAACCCAGAAGTGATCACCGATTGGTTAGAGGTTCTCTGAATATAGGCTTTCGACGCGAGCGTTTCCGATTAGTATAGTCAACAACACTCGGACCTAACTTCCGACGAAGGCCGACGAAAGACGAGGCCATGAGTGGCGTGATTGGTTGCATGCCGGACATGGGTGAAGGATATTGTCGGAGTAGTTAGTATTGGGCAGCATAGAGAGTAGAAGGTTTTTGTGGAGAAGCTTGGAAGGCTTCATCCGACAAAATTCAGAGTTGTAAACTAAATATCTCCGACAAAATTCAGGAATGATTCTGGGGTTACCGTTTCATTTAAGCCTAGGATCTTATCTGAGATCGAAGCTTTCTATAGCAAGTTGTATATGTCGCAAGCTTCTCATCCTGACACCGTGAACAACGATGCCCGTGCACGCCTGACACAACATTTATCGGCCGATCTGCCGGACGTCAGCTTGAGTGGGATTAGTCTGGCTCTTGCACGGCTTAAAAGGAGAAAGGCTCCGGGGAAGTACGGAATTACAGTTGAGCTTCTTAGGCAGGAGGCGAACCTGTGTTACGAGAGCTGAAAAAGATTTTTAATTACGTCCTCCAGCGCGGCGTACCTTCCAAGGCATAGCTCCGAAGTGACTTTGTTTTGTTCTTTTTGAAAAGGGTGACAAATCACAAAGTTAATCTCAAGAGTCCTGACGAATCGTCTCACCACAAAGATGCCAGCAATGCCACGAGAATGCCAGCCTCCAGAGCAGGCTGGGTTTTCTTTAAAAAAGATTTAGCACCATTGACAACATTTTGACCATAACGCAAGTTGTACAAAAGACATATGAGTACAATCAGCCGCTGTTCCTTGCCTTTGTAGACTATGAAAAAGCTTTTGACTCTGTCTAAACCTGGGCTATTCAGGAAGCTTTACAGCGATGTTAGGTCGACTGGCGATACGTAGAAGTATTGAGAGCATTACATGTCGCTGCTTTTATGTCCGTTCTGATTCCGGGAGGTCATACGAGGCCCATAAAATAGAATCGAGGAGCGCGACAGGGGTGTTATTTCCTCGAGACTGTTCACTAATGCTGTCGATGACGTCTTTAAGAATTTAACTGGCCAAAATGCGGCGTAAACATTAACGGCAAGTACTTCTCACATATTCATTCCGCAAAAGATATCGTTGTCTTCGACGAAATATTGGAGAGCTTGCAGAAAATGTTGCACAGCTAAACTAGATCCTCCCGACGTATTAGCCTTAGTAGGAACTTGGATAAGACAAGGGTCATGTTCAGCGAACAAGTTAACTCTGGGCCGGTCAACACTAGTTGTGCTACTTTCGATGAGTTGTAGATGAATACGTCTAGGTCGGGCAACTAATGCAATTATTATATTTCCATATATCAGCATTCGAACTCCTAGTTTCGCACACAGATGAATCGATTGAATTATAAAGCACTCATGTCGCACATGGGACCTAGCTGACGTGCAAGGCGGACTGGCACACCGAGGGTTCCGCACAAGTAGACGAGGACAAATTATACCTGCACACACACATATATGTATATATATATATATAGGATTTTAATCTGTGAGTGCAGAAGTCTACAGGGCCAAACGGACAAATGAGCAGGCAGAGTCTGAATAATTACATATCATTAAGTAACGGAAATACACGTTTGTAATTTGAAAGTCCCTTTAAATAATTAATTTGTAGTTTATATATACTAAACTTATATATTTAATTCGTATGTATAGTATTAGTGGTTGTAGATATCGCAATCCATAAGATATGGCCCAATGACAGGTAGACGCACAAACAGATATCGGAGACTTAGTAATAGGATCCCGTTTTTAATCTTTGAGTACAGAACCAAAAAAAGCTCACAGTACGTTACTTTGTATGGGATCACAATCGCGCCCCAGTATTTAGGCTTTTACTAAGATTTTAAATGGACCCAGCTGTAGAAGCTTAGAAGCCTTGTTTTTTCTTTGGAGTTTTTTTTATTATTTTTGCAGTGAGGTTTCTTCAGTCGAAGATTTTGTTTAATATTTCGTAGTTCGGTTCGTCAAATTGAAAAATGTTTAATTTTTCAATCGTGACGTGACGGATTCAAATATATTTAAATGTCTCGTGATTTACATGCGACATGTAGGAATGTGATACTTTAACAGAGACAAAAAATAGAACTCATGTGACACTGATGATCCTAAATCGCGCTATCGAATTTTCGCAACCGCTACAAAGATGTAGTGAAGTTAGGATACAACAGTAAGGACCGTCTCTACGGGGGAAGCCGGTACGTGGCTCAGCCGGTCAAAACTGACCCCCGCTCAGATGACTGGCCAGTAGTGACACGGTATCATTGCTATAATTTCATTTGAGTACACGTGGTTCTCTCCGGAACTACGAACCTCAAATACCAACGTAGACAATTTGTCCGCAATTTTTTCTATGCCCTTACCAGACTTTTTTTTCATTATTTATTTTTGTTTTTATACATAATTTAAACAAAAAAGTTTATGATTGACTAAAACTAGAAGACAACAAAGTCTCCGCTGTTTTGGCAACTGGAATAGCAATATCGATAAAAAAATGAATATTATCCTTCAAGAAACATACAAAAGAAAAAATATCAACACTTAAAGGTTTGAGGCTTTTAAGATAAAATAAACTACACCAAGGGTAACTCATAGTGAGTTACGCTTGGTGTAATTTATTTTCACTTTTCAGTTTCTGTTCACTCATTAAAGCTAAACTATCAAAACGCGCACAAGGAGTGTATTGTTGAAAGCTATTCCCGGCTTATATAGAATAATTCGCCAAGCTAGAATATATTCACAACAAAAAACAAGCTTGAAGATTTTATAATTTAATTCATACCAAATGTGATGTTCCGTTGGAGGGGGGTGGAAAGGAGGGAATAATGTATCTACGTGATAATTATAGCGTCAATCGTCTGTGGTCGTTAACAGGCTCGAATTACCATTTGCCCCTCCCCCTATACCAGATAAAAAAATAATGAAATCGCTTTGATAAAACAGTACCAAAATGGCCAAAAGACCAATGCGTTAGTCACCCACGAAAAATTACGTCTTTAGTTATTTATTATTAATAAGATATATAATATAAGAATTAAATTTAATTCGTCACAAT
>JAFELO010000260.1:516186-551561 GCA_017140195.1 Eumaeus atala | reverse complement strand
AACGTTGCCGTAGCTGCACGATAGAATCCGTTAAAGTAGTTTTATTGTAATCAGCAATATTGGCGTAAGCTAAAGACATCAAAATTTATTTCGTTTTATCATTTGTTTTTTTTTTTCTTCTATTTATTAACTACTAGTCCTTATACTATTAAAACTTTCATTCGAACTGTAAATGGGGGATGGAAATATTCGGCATCGAACATCGGACAACAATCGAATATATAACCGGACGTGAGTCTGGGCGGTGAACTTTATCGTTCGGGTCCGGAGAAAATGTCCTCGTATGGGGGCCCTTTTGTCTATCAATAATAGCGTAATCAACTATTGGTATATCCTACCCAGGCACGGTACCTTGCCCGGGGCCCCTTGGCAGAGAGCCCCCTCGGCCTTGGGACCTATACGTGTATATAATTTTGTCGATTTGCCATCCCATTGTTATGGCGTCGACACGCACCACCACAACATCCACCCTACACAGTGTGATGGTCATGTTAATGTTAAGAAGATGATACCGATGGACTACACAAGACAAAAGTAATAAAAAAAACAGCTAGTCTCCCTATCGATTATTTTATCTTTATGAATCGATTACTTTGTACTTTGTACTTTGTTCATTAGTTTTAAAGGTTTTTTTAAACAATATAATTATAATTTAACAATTGTTATGTTTTGCTATAGCGGTAACAGAAATGCAACATCTATGAAAATTTCAACAACTAGCTGTCATGGTTTATGAGATAAAGTCTACAAGACCAGATGGACAAATGAGCAGACAGAGTCTGAATATCTATGAGATTTTAGAGAATTACATATCTATGAGAAACGCTAAAAACCACGTCTGTTGTTTATGAGACCCTATAAATAATTTACTTATAGTTTATTTTACGTAATTAATTTTGTTATACTTATGGTATTTGTGGTTATGGCTATCGTAATTCATAACATGTGGCCTAATGACAGGCAGACGTTCAATTAGATATCGGCGCCTTATTAATAGGATCCCGCTTTTAATCTGTGAATGAGGAACCCAAGAAACACTTTGTATGGGATCACAATCATGCCCAATTATTTATTATTATAAATAAAGTTTTTAATAAAATTTGAAATGTTTCCCGCTGTAGAAGCGGTAAGCCGCTTTAAGCCTTGGTTTTTCTTTTCTTTACATAACCTCTTTAACATAATTTATGAGGTTAGAATCTTTTCAGTTTACGATTTTGATCCGTATTTTGTAGTTAGGTTCATTGTGCCATATATAAAAATGTGATATTTTGACCGGAAAATAAAATATTAATCGTGTTGCTCAGATGATCCTAAATCGCTCTACCTGCTTTTTGTGTCCGCCACAAACATGTGACGAAGTTACGTCATAGCTTCGGGCACATTGCAATCCCGGATAATGTAATGTATGCTCAGAATAATCTGAAAAACATTTAATAACAGTTGACGTCACGCGGCTAACGGTCTTAACAGGAGATACCCGCTCCGCTACCCACAGAGGCGATTATATCTACTGGACTTACCGAGTTGTGAATTTACTAGCACGCCTTCCACTTCGGGGTAATAAGCGTGACGGTAGTTTTTTTTACATATTATATGTTCAGGTACTAAATGTTACCATGTTTTACAAATCTAATTTTCGTTGAAATAATATATAACAAACATAAATTTATCTATATGAGGCACTGTCACTGTTTTAGTGTTGCACTGCCTCCAAACAGGACCGACGCACGGCATCCTAACGTCCACCGGTGATAACAGACTTGGTTGGTCAAATGATGTTCATGCTTCTGAACATCGGAATTCGTATTGTAATTATTTATCATCAGATAAAACTACATAGGAACGGTTCGACAAATTACTATTATAGTTCAAGTTACCCTACTATAAACTTACCTAGAAAATAAAGTACAAATTTCCGTTTCAAAGGTTATTGTTAGAAATTATTAATCACGTATTTATGTGATAGTTTAGAGTTAAGTATAAACTGGATACAATTACTCAACGAAAAAAGTACTCGCACATTATCATAGATGACGCTACCCGTGGCGTAAGTTACGATGTGGCTTTTAATGGTTTTTCACTAAAACTATTCTCAACCCGGAAAAGAAGTTCTCTCTTAGAAAATTATAACTTTAAACTATAAACCATAAAACAATTTGTAACGATATTAGTTATATTCACTTGTAATATATATATATATATATATATATATATATATATATATATAAGCTAAGATTATAGTTAAATTTTAGGTTACTATATAATTTACAAGAAATTTTTTTTTACATATACACCGGTTAGCTGTAATAATCTTTGCTGACCGAAATAACAAAAAATATTTTTCTGTATACTTGAATTGTTAAAAACTTTACACTCACCAGATGGCGGTAGCTGTAAACAAACTTACAACAAAATAATCCCTAGACTGTGATTGGTTAACTATAGATCATACTGAATTGTGGATACCCTCCACGTCCTTCTTCCACCTATCCTCGCCTCCTCCATCGGTATGCCAGTGCACTGTACTAGAACGCCAACTTGGCGTCATCGAAGCCAAGTTTTAAACACATATTCCGAGGACAGGAAACGAAAACTGATGATGTATGAATATTTAATTAAATCCTTGAGGGATTTTAGTTAGATATATATGTATAAATTCTTCAAATTTTTTTCTAGATACCGGCGCACACATTTTACTACGTCACCAGATGACGCCCAGTTACACTGGAGACTCGGCCGTTGCACAGGATATCCACTAAAATGCTCAGCGTTTGGTTACCGGCTTTGTCCACATACCCCGGATCTAATCCCAGGACATTGGCAATGAAAGTACTTCACCCGGGATTAATTATTCCACGCTAATCTTGATTTTATGTGGTCAAGATTTTTCGCAAATTTCGCGCAAATTAGCTCATATTGACACATAAAAAATGACTATTTTGTACCTCACAAACGATATATTTTCGGCTGTCAATGTAAGTAATAATTGGTAGTTGCTAAAATACTCCGAACATTCGTTTGCATCGTAACAAGAAAACGTTAGGAAACAGTAAAATGCGTTAGTGACCTGCTATAAAGTGATTCGACGTCTATCTCCATAAATACAATAATTCTTCATAACATTAATATTTATTATTTGTAATTGAGTTGGTTTGAAATCCGGATACAATTCATCAAGTGAAGAGGTTGAAACTTGACAACTCGCCGGCCCGACTATCAGCGACAGTGATGGATAACGGCGCGGAATATCGCTGACCTATTTTATAAACAAAGCCGTAATTAAAATATAATCATCAGTTAATGGTGCTCCTTTAATTAATCGATTATTTCGCAGAGCATATTGGTATAAGCCGTGTATACCATTCTTGCTTGCTAGATACAGACAGACAACTCCTTGAGCAGCTAGGTACATTATTATTAAATCTGTAATAATGTAACGTTTTCAATATATAGTGCATACTACCAAACTTCAAAATTTCTGGACTACAAAATTTTAAATTATATCACATAACGGCTTTTCCGATAAATTTCTGAAATGTGACGGAGTCACTCATAGTAGTGCTTATATAGCCACTATACTCCCCCTGCAAACCCCAAGCCACTTCTGTCATTTGCCAATGATGTGACCGGTGCTACCACGCTACAGGCCACCATATCGGCTCTTGCTGGTGCCATTATCACTACTATCACAGAAATTAAGAGAATCACTTCTGCTAGCATCAGCACCACTGCAACTTCCGACACGACAGCTCTAGCCTCGCTCTCGCCTCTTTACACCGAGCAGCTGAAAAATGATATTGTGGCTAGCGTGCGCGAGGAAGTGGGAAAACTTAAGTCCGAGCTGGCCTTCACCGCCTCACCTGCTTCAGCGAACAGGACACCACCTACGACTTACGCATAGCTAGCGGCCCAAACCTCTGCCCAATATGAGGTCGTTCCGCATACCATCACCAGTATAACTGCTACACCTCCTCCACCCCCGCCATCCACACGGCCCGCGATTGTATTAATTACCAAGTCACCTTCCAAAAATCGCGTCACAGGATCTGGTGAGTACTATTTTTACTCAAAAATCGGCAAATACAGGAACACCGATATCTCATTCCGCTTCAAACGGAACAACAACAGAAACATCAACTTATACAACGCTGTCCCAGTCCTTCCTACAATGCCAAAACTGCCCTCAGTTGGGGCAGGTTAAAGACACTGCCGGGCTGAAGTTACACGACGTGCACACTGCGCCTGCGACACCCATACCCAAAGCGAATGTCCGACCAAAAAGAACACGCACCCTCCTAAGTGCTTCCACAGAACATAACTCCAAATTCTACACCAAACACATAATCACACACTAGGCGACTTCACACACTTGGCCCATCCTCCTTTCTGTCCGTCATAAAACCGAAAATAATGTAGATTAGGGATCCAAGTAAGTTACAAATAATTCAGTGCAATACACTCCGCTCCAAACACTCCTTATCAGACTTCGTCAACTCCTCTATTAATAGCCCTCACACCGTCACCTTGGTATCTAAACCATAAAGGGGGGCAGGGAATGAGGTCAAGGTCATTCGAGGCATTGACATCTTTCAGTTCGACGGCACCAAATCGAGAGTGAAGTCATGCATACTCGTAAAGGAAAAGACATTGTGCCTCGGCCTCTCCCAGTACTCGACCCCAAACCTGTGTGTCATTCGGATATAAACCAGTCACGCACATCTTCTCATAGCTTCTGTTTACATAGAACCGAACGTCGATTAGGCAGACACACTACACACAATCGAAAACCTACTTGCAAACAACCCCAACACTCGCTGCATTCTCGGTGGTGATTTGAATGGTTGGCGCCCACTCTTGGAGAGCGCCCACACAAACTCCCGGGGAAACGACGTCATCGAACTCTCTCTCACACATGACTTTCAAGTGTGCAACGTAGGAGATACACCCACATTTGAAACTGTCACACATGGTCGCGCACGCTCCTCTATCATCGTCATCACACTTGTATCTTCATTAATACGTAGTCACATCGCAGACTGGAAGAAGAACCTGGACGCATGTCCATTTTCACAACATGACGCTGTAGACTTTACATACACTCATCCCCACTATCACACACCTTCATTCTTCAAACACAACTCATCCAACTTCCTCTACAAATCAAACAAAACTAATTGGAGAGTCTTCAAGGAATCAATTAGCACACAAACCAACATAAATTCACTAGACAACACACAATTAGAAGACTTTATCGACTCACTTACAGAACGTATACACAACGCCTCAGGGCCATGCCTACCAAATCATCCAGATCGGGGCACGAACCGCCATGGTGGACAGAATCTCTTTAATCCCGTAAGGAAGAGGTCATATGCAAGCATCACAAATTACACGGAGCCAAGAAAGCCGGGCATCCGACCGACGAATTAGCCATTCACCTACACGGTCTCAAAACACAATATGCCGCCTAACTCAAAGGGTATCCGCTCCTCGACGCTCACCCGTCACACTTAACGTCGACGGCAAACACACCACAAGCACTTCCGGTACAGCCAAAGCACTTTTGGACCACTTTTACCCGACGACACAGCAGAAACAGATGTCAGACACGACCCTGATGTCCCCTTTATTGAGGAAGAGGTGCAGTAGATTCTTAACGAAATGCACCAGACGGGACCCTGATAGACTCACCTCTGACATCTGCTCCCAGATCACCAATTCGTACCCGAAGCTCATCACTGATGTGATGAACCGCTGCGTAACCCTCCAACAATTTGCCCGACAGTGGAAGAGAACCTATGTTAAAATCACCCCTAAACCCAAGTGGTGGCAAGTATCGACAACGACAATTTTGAGCCTGTGTAAATAGTGTTTGGTGTAGGAGTGACCGGTGGGTGCTTGAGTAAGTGTAAATGTGGTATCGGTGAGTGAGTGTAGCCTTTTTATATGAGTGATTATAGGCAAGTGCTGTTTGGTGTATTGTCCTTAAAGCCTGCTCGCATACCAGGATTGCCAGGTTGAATCAATTTGAGTTTTTGTGATGTGTTTGATGTGTGAGATGGGATAGTGTGTATAGTCCAGGCCCTTGCGTAATTTAGCCGCCCTCCGCCCTCTTTGCAGCTGTGTCCGCAGCTTCGTTGCCAATTAGTTTTTGTGATGTGTGAGATGGGATAGTGTGTATAGTCCAGGCCCTTGCGCAATTTAGCCGCCCTCTTTGCAGCTGAGTCCGCGGCTTCGTTGCCATTGATGTCTGTGTGGCTTTTGACCCACGCGGTATCCACGGTTCCGGACAAGCGGTGTATGATGTTATATATTTGAGCGACCAAGAGGTGTATGTTGCTGCAATTCTGAGTATCGAGGATGGCGGCTCGTGGGTCTAAATTAATAATTGTGCGTGTGTGTTGGTGTGACGAGGCAAACTCGCATGTATTGAGAATGTCTAAAAGCACAGGTTGAAAGAAAGAACAGCTGTCGTGAAGTCTGCGCAGTAACTTACAAAGGCTGCGCCGACAACGCAATCTCGAGTCTACTTCCGTCTGTAATGATGTGGATGGTGTGTGAGGTGGGTACCTGCCTGAAGGCTCTGGAAGCTCTGAACCTCATCTTGATCCCAGAGCGAACGTGTGCCATGTGTTTGCCAGTATGCTGGATGTAAGAGAAGGTGAGGTGTTGTATGTTGTTCTAGTGTAATGTCGTCCGGAAGGTATGCGGAAATACCTGTGAGGCAGGTGGTTTCGACCTGGTGCACCTATTTGACTTTGAGGTCCAGGGGGGTGAACAAGGCGAGTGCCGTAGAGGTGGACACTGTCCTGAACCCGCGGATTACTCTAAAGAGCGAGGGCCCTCTGCATGCTGAGGCGAAATTTTCCCGCGCACTTCTTGTCTGCCACGTGGCCCCATATTGCGTCGGCGTAAGTTATGATGTTTTGCATCACTTGTAAGTATACAGTACGAATGTTTTCCGGGTGGACCCCCCACGTGTTGTGACAAAATAGGGTGGGTCTGTTGAAAGTCGTGTTGCTTTGTAGATAATTTTGTGAATGTGTTTATTAAAGTTAAGTTTTTCGTCCAGAATGACACCAAGAAGTTTAATGTCACTCTGAAAGTGTATAGGGTGTATATAGTCGTAAGTGATGTTTATTTGATAAGCTTTGGCTCTCGGCGCGATCACCTGTGTTTTGGTGAAGCTGAAAGGGAATTAGAACGACCCCCCCCCACTTCCTCAGCCGATGATCGTCTATAGTGCAGTCGGCGTCCTGCAATTCAATAGCATATACGATAACCCGGTACAAATCATTGTCCAGGAGCTCGTCGAGGATGATGTTCCATAAACAAGGACAACAGGTTGAACCTTGAATGCATCCCTTTGACATTATCTTGGAGACCCTGGTGCAGGCATGGTCGAGTGTGACTGTGCAATCATGAGTGTACTTCTATATGACTTCGAAAAAGTTGTATGGGCATCCGAAGAGCCTAAGAATGTGAGTAAGAGCGGGCCATCAGACGTTGTTGAATGCCGTCTTAATGTCCAGTGAAACCATTACGTCTGAAGTTCCCAGAACTCCCTGAAGTGGGTCATAGATTCGGCTTTGAGGTCAGCGGCATATTGTGTTTTGAGAGTGTGTAGGTGAATGGTTCATTTCGTAGAAAAATTCCTTTAGTGTTGAGTGGTACATTTACTTGGGAAGGCTATAGGCTATATACCATTATGCTGCGACTAATAATGCAGGAGTTACGCGAGTGCAACCACGGGGTGATGCTAGTACAAAATATGAACGAGAATATTTTTAATAAAAACTTCAAAGAAGCACATCAAACGACAGCAACCAAGCTTTATTGTGGTCGCTCTTTTTCTGTCGACAGTGGATTGCATTAGGAGCGTTATAATGCAATACTTCTGAACAAGGCTCACTTTGTATCTCTTGGTATTTCTATTGTATACTGCCTGTCCGCGAGATGCGACTTATTGAATACAATTGGACTCTATTAATGAAGTCATATTAAGATCACCAGGTGTAATTGAATGTATTTTTTTTCAACTAATATGATCCCACTCATTAGCTTAAAGAACTGTGTGTATCAGCTGCGAAGAAAGGTTGTGCGGTAAAATTATTCTCGCGCTCATAATGCTGCGTATCCAAAGGTTTAAAAGCAGACCTCTATTACTGAGACTCCGCTGTACGTCCATCCGTCTGTCACCTGGGTGTATCTCATAGCTATATATAGCTAGAGAGTTGCAATTTTAACAGATGATTTATTTCTGTTTTGAATACAACAACAAATATAAAAAATTGGTAAGCTATACTTATATCACTGATAAGATCTATTACGGAATTATAATTCATACAAACTGTTTCCTACAAAATGTGTGCAGGCCCAAGTGTATAAGTCTGTAGACTTATGTTCTCTATATATCCTGTTGGTGTGGAACCCTTAGAGTACGAGTGCGCCACGCTCGTGACCATTATTTTTCTATACCGTGAGGCCTACATCCTCTGGTGAATGCTCCTCTAATTCAGGCTGGAGACTAGAGATTACGTACTATCCTAGCAAATCCCTATCGTTTCATCCATATTCATACAATGTGTTCTATATCCATACATTTCGTTTACTCGGCTAAAGCTAGATTTCGTCTACGAGCTATCATCAATATTCAAAGATATGGATGGCAATAAGTCCATAATTATTAATAAATCTGTACCAATATAAAGCTGTAGAGTTGATTTCTTTGCTTGAACGTACTAATGTCAGTAACTACTTGCCCGAACTGGAAAAATATATCATAACGCTAGAACTAAAAGAACCGGAGTTACGCGACTGAAACCGCGAGTTGACGCTAGTTTTAAATACATGCAAGCTGAATTTATTTTTGATTTTGTTCAGGCTAGGATTAATACTTTGTTTTAAAGCAGGCGATATTAAAACCAACTAACATAGCGATTTTATACATGAAATAGTAAGCGCGTGCGCATTGTAAACTCTGGAACTACCTGCTCTGTAGATGCAATTTTGGACAAAAAATGCTACAAGGGTGGGTTATTGTCGTGGAAGTACACAATACGCTTTAAACTATCCCAAAACTAGACAAATAGTCTCAGGTAAAAATCGTACATCGTGCTATTGAAGTTTTGTAAATTTTTGGTACATATACAGATATGCAACACAACTCAATGGGTGTCCGTATCTCCGCGTTAAACTAGTCCAAGGAGCTAGTCTGATTCCTCCTTTATATGCCTACTACTGTGTCTTCTTCATATTCCTCTTCTGTTATCTTAAACCTTTCAACCTACCTCATTTGATGACGAGAGGCACCTGGCACTAAGTGCATGTCATCCGTCTCAACACCAACGCCGGAGATCGTTTTGACACCTTTTTTCTTACATATTTTTGGGACCAAAGTCAACACCCAAGAAATTTCGTAAAAACGCTGTATAGTAACTTTATAGTCAACTAGCAGAGAGCAGCGGTTTCACCTACGCAATTCCTATTTGCAGTCATGATGAGTAGCCCCCTCATGAATGTAGCTCCTATACACAAACAGTTCCTTTCAAAGTAGTCCCAGAACTGAAGCAAACTCTTTAGCCTTATTATATTAGTGTAGATATATTATTTCGATTGACATATTTCGTAAGGTTGCCAGGTGGCAACAAGTGGCAACCAGTGGCAACCAAACCAGGTGGTACCAGGTGGTATAGGGATGTTAAATGTGTATGAATAATATGTATTTCTATAATTCAAATTTTAAATATATATTTCTAAATGTACAATGATGACTAAATTTATTTGGTCTATACATGTCATAACAGTATTTAGTTTGTGTCAAATTATCTGCAAACCTCCCTGGAAAGTGACCTCTCTTCCCCCCCCCCTCCCCGGCCAGTCATGTCAGTACGTCGGCGCACTATACCAGAGCGCTGGTTCGACGTCGTCGACGTCATGTTTACAAATATTGTACCCAAGATATTCTAGTGTGAATAGTCAGCAAATATATTGAGATACAAACTTAATTGTTCGAACTCCTAGTTTATCACACAGATGTATCGATTAAATACCTCCTAGTTTTTCACACAGATGTATGAAATAATTCACCTACTCAATCCTATGTATATGAGATACAAATTTCAATATTCATAAAATACTCAATTCGCATATCGGACCTAGCTGAATTCGAAAAAAGAAATCGTCCAAGTGCAAGTAAGACACGTACACCGAGGGTTCCGCACAAACAGACCAGCGCTACCTATAAATTTTTGCGAAAACTCATTTCTGTTGGGACCTGAATATATTTTGTAAGAAACGAACTACAAAACGAAACAAACTACGCTTTTAAAGCGGTGTAATTATAATTTAACAATTTTTATTTGTGTACATCATTTTTTTATTTTTTGCTATAGCGGTAACAGAATTGCAACATCTGTGGAAATTTCCACTGCCTAACTATCACGGTTCATTAAATACAGTGTACAAAGACATACGTACAGATGAACAGACAGAGTCTGAGTAATTACATAACTATAAGAAAAGGCTAAAAGCACGTTTGTTGTTTGTGAGTGTGCTATCGTGATTCATAAGATGTGGCCTAAAGACAGGCAGATGGGCAAACAGATATCGGAGCCTTATTAATAGGATCCCGTTTTTACTCTTTGAGTACGGAACCCCTTAAACACTCTGTATGGGATCATAATCGCGCCCAAGTATTTATTATTATTAATAAAGTTTTTACTAAGATTTTAAATGTATCCCGCTGTAGAAGCGGCTTAGAAGCCTTGTGTTTCCTTTTCTTTTTCATTTTACACAGTGGGAATCTTTTTCGTTTACGATAGTGTTTTATTTTTTGTAGTTAGGTTAAATGTAATTACATTGAAAAACTAAACACAAAACGGCTTCAAATATATTTTAAATGTTTCGTGTTTTTAGATACGACATGTGAAAATGTGATATTTTATCAGGAAAATGAAACATTAATCATGTAGTTAAGATAATTCTAAATCGCGCTATCGACTTTTTTCGATCACTACAAACATGTAGTGAAGTTAGGTTACAACGGCGAGGACCGTCTCTACGGGGGAAGCCGGTGCGTGGCTCAGCCGGTCAAAACTGACCCCCGCCAAGATGACTGGCCAGTAGTGACACGGTATCATTGGTATAATTTCATTTGAGTACGTGGTTCTCTCCAGAACTACGAACCTCAAATACCAACGTAGACAATTTGTCCCCAATTTTTTTCTATAATCTTTCCAGAGTTTTTGTGTATTATTTATTTTTATTGTCTATTAAAACTAGAAGGCAACCGAGTCTCCACTAAGCCAACGAACTGTTTTGACAATTGAAAGAGGAACGCCGCTAGTATCCTTACGAAAAGAAACTCCTTCAACTGACACAGCAAGAAAAAAAAATCGCACAAAATTTTAAGGCTTAGAAGATAAAAAAATTCTTTAAATTTTTGCTTTCAGATTAAGTGCTTTAAATTTTAAGAAAAATAGCACACAAAACTTTTGAGTTTTAGATTCTTTCTACTTTATTTTTCTTGAAGGCCTATACCAACGACATCCCGACGCTCAACAACCCAATGCGAGAGGGCGAAACGGATGTCTTGCTCGCGCTGTTCGCCGACGACAGCGCTTACATATCCTCGTCCTGAAAGCCGGAGCTAGCAGCCGGGCAAATGCAGCGGCTGCTGGATTGACTGCCGGAGTGGCTCGACAAATGGAGGATGGATCGAGCGATCAACCAGGCGAGCCCATCCACAGCGTGCGATCAATGCTGCACCCGAGATACACGCCCGGGGACCTCCAAGACAACTTCTGGCCGCCCAGCTTTAACCGCCCCGGATGCTGCGCCTCGCGCTGACGAATAGGGATGCCGTTTTCTCCACGTTGACGGACATCCTCCATTTGTCGAGCCACTCCGGCAGTCGATCCAGCAGCCGCTGCATTTGCCCGGCTGCTAGCTCCGGCTTTCGGGACGAGGATATGTAAGCGCTGTCGTCGGCGAACAGCGCGAGCAAGACATCCGTTTCGCCCTCTCGCATTGGGTTGTTGAGCGTCGGGATGTCGTTGGTATAGGCCTTCAAAAAAAATAAAGTAGTAAGAATCTAAAACTCAAAAGTTTTGTGTGCTATTTTTCTTAAAATTTAAAGCACTTAATCTGAAAGCAAAAATTTAAAGAATTTTTTTATCTTCTAAGCCTTAATTTTGTGCGATTTTTTTTTTCTTGCTGTGTCAGTTGAAGGAGTTTCTTTTCGTAAGGATACTGGCGGCGTTCCTCTTTCAATTGTCAAAACAGTTCGTTGGCTTAGTGGAGACTCGGTTGCCTTCTAGTTCTAATAGACAATAAAAATAAATAATACACAAAAACTCTGGAAAGATTATAGAAAAAAATTGGGGACAAATTGTCTACGTTGGTATTTGAGGTTCGTAGTTCTGGAGAGAACCACGTACTCAAATGAAATTATACTAATGATACCGTGTCACTACTGGCCAGTCATCTTGGCGGGGGTCAGTTTTGACCGGCTGAGCCACGCACCGGCTTCCCCCGTAGAGACGGTCCTCGCCGTTGTAACCTAACTTCACTACATGTTTGTAGTGATCGAAAAAAGTCGATAGCGCGATTTAGAATCACTTACTCACACGCATAACCCACATCACACTCGGACATAATCACATTTCACTACTCACCACACCTGCAGGCCAGTAGGCCGCTGACGCATCCCAATTCAGCACCTCGGTGCACAACAACCCACTAACACCAGTGGGTTGCCCTCATCCCCGAGGGGACAGTTGCCCTTCGCGAACAGACCCGGGTCATGAGGTTCGCCTCGATACCCGTAATCCTCGCAGGCCAGTGAAGATGACTCACGGACGGACTCGGTTTAGATCAGAAAGAAAAGCATGGATATGGAAAGTGTTCAAAACGATTTGACTAAATTGATTTTTGATGAAATTGTTTAAGTTAAAGGGGGTCTTTTAGTACCATCTATTAGGTGTATCAGGAATTTGATATTTCATTTATTTTCTTTTATACTCACCGAGGTGTCTTTTGGTGTTAGAAAAATGTATGTAGCATCAAACCAATAAGGAAAGTGTTGACCATATTCATGTATATATACCATATGTATATATGTTATTTATTTAGAAAATCATCTTATCGTAATTAGTATTATAAAACATTTTTAATATATTACCTTCAAAAAATAAAATAGAAAGAATATTAAAATTTAGTGCGATTTTTTTTTCTTGCTGTGTCAGTTGAAGGAGTTTCTTTTCGTAAGGATACTGGCGGCGTTCCTCTTTCAATTGTCAAAACAGTTCGTTGGCTTAGTGGAGACTCGGTTGCCTTCTAGTTTTAATAGACAATAAAAATAAATAATACACAAAAACTCTGGAAAGATTATAGAAAAAAATTGGGGACAAATTGTCTACGTTGGTATTTGAGGTTCGTAGTTCTGGAGAGAACCACGTACTCAAATGAAATTATACCAATGATACCGTGTCACTACTGGCCAGACATCTTAGCGGGGGTCAGTTTTGACCGGCTGAGCCACGCACCGGCTTCCCCCGTAGAGACGGTCCTCGCCGTTGTAACCTAACTTCACTACATGTTTGTAGTGATCGAAAAAAGTCGATAGCGCGATTTAGAATTATCTTAACTACATGATTAATGTTTTATTTTCCTGATAAAATATCACATTTTAACATGTTGTATCTAAAAACACGAAACATTTAAAATATATTTGAAGCCGTTTTGTGTTTAGTTTTTCAATGTAATTACATTTAACCTAACTACAAAAAATAAAACAATATTAAAAAGCCGACGGGACGCCGGCGTCCATGGATGGAGCACCTGTTGCAATGTGGTCCAGAATGGAAACCGAACTGCTCCTCCCTTATTGGCACGGACAGCTTCAGTCTCCGGAGCAATAGCCGCTCGTACAACTTGGCCACGTGCGACAGCAGAGTGATCGGCTAATAGCTTCCGGACAGGTGCCGAGGCTTGCCCGGCTTCGGGAGGACTCCCTTCCTTCCAGATATCTGGAAAGTGGGACGTGCGGAGAACGCTATCCTGGTGAGAGCCACGGCTGTGCGCCACGTCATCAGCAGCAGTGCTGTGGGGGGCGGGATGTTGTCGGGGCCTGGTGCTTTGGTCCTCGAGAGTCGAAGGGCAACCTTCCGCAGGTCGGCTGGGGAGATAAAATCCTCCCCGCCTAGCGGCGGAGGCGAGCTGGAAAGGAGCTCTCGGACGTGGCCCTCTACGTGCTCGTGGTGCACGGCGACGACTGGAGCTGCTGGTTGCGGTGTGAATTGTGTTTGTAGGTGGTTGGCGTGCATGTCTGCTCGTGTCTGGGCGTTATAATGGCGTTGGCTGTTTGAGTCGGTGAGTGGGCTGACCGTGATCTTCGACCCGCTGATTCGTCTGTTCAGGGCGCAGAGGGGTGTGTCGTAGGCGCCGGCTCGAGCGATAGTTCGCTCCCAGTCGGCCCCTCGACAGTACCTCGCCCAGAAACGTCCTCAGCGGGTCGATTGAGATCGGCCTAGATCAGCGGGCATCGGGGCGGGCCCAGAGCCTCCTTAACTGCCTCTTCATCCTGAAATCATACAGGACAGGGAGGGAGGGAGGTCACTCCGACGGCGCGCCTCGACCGGCGTAGTGACGGTCGCCGCGGCCGGTGCCTCCCGGATTTTGTCCGTGAGACTACAGGCCACAGCTTCCACTTCCCCCGCGGTCTCGAGTTGCCCGTCGATAGTGAAGTCGGCCATACGGTCTCTGAAGACCTGCCAGTCCGCCCTCTGTCTGGTCCGTTCCCGCTCCCTTTCGACCGCCGTCGAGTGCAATGTGATTAGGACCGGTAGATACTGCGTGTCCAGGTCATACAGCACCTCCGTGTCCAGTGTGAATTGGAGGTTGTTGTGAAAGGCAATGTCCAACACGTCCGGATTCCGCCGGTGATCCGTCGGAACGTGGGTCGGGCAGGGGGGTCCCTGCACCGTGTATCCCCGTCGCTCAGAATCCGCCTGCAGTCTGGCGCCGGTGTGGTTGATGGTGGACGATCCCCAAGCGGTGTGCTTGGAGTTCAAGCCACCAGCAACTAACACCTGGCCCCCGCCATCCAGTACGCGATGGACATCGGTGATATCGAAGTGGAGTGTGGGAGGCCTGTATGCCGCGTAGATCCTCAACTCCTCTCCCGACACTTGCACAAATACTTCGGTTGTGTTCATGTCGAAGAAGGGGTCGAGGTCCAAGTCGACATGGACGATGTCTCGCCGAACGAGCAGAGGTACGGCACCTCTGTAAGCCCTGCTGCTCGGCGACACCTCGTCCCTCCGATACACGGCACAGTTCGCCATCTAGAGGTCCTGTCCAGGCCCCGGCCATGTCTCTCCCAACAGTATGAAGTGAATTTCTTACTCCTGGGCGAGCTGTCTGAGGTACTGAACTTTTCCTCGGATGCCGCAGGGGTTCCAGTAGATGATTCGCAATTGCCTACGATCCATCACCGGTTCCCTTTTGGCTGGATGTGTGCGGTGTCAAAGTCGTCTGTGCTGTGGCTGTGTGCGGCCATATCCTGGGGTCCCTGAGCAGACGAGTGAGCTCCTCCCTGATCACTTGCCTGAGTTCCTTCCTGACGATCTCAGCGATTATCTGTACTGGGGTGTGGTGTATGGTGATGATCTGAGTGTTGGTGTAGGCCTCAGGCTGGCTGGCTGCGGTGCGCCTACTCCCTTAACGGCCTGGTAGGTAGCGATCTCCGCGCTAGTGTGAGGGAGAGTCGCGCGGTGCCCCTGGAGGTTCAGCATGCTCCTGCGAGCGTTTCGGCTGCCTCTTTCGAGGCGTGTTCCGTTTCCTCTTCTTGGTGGCGGAGCGAGGAGTGCGAGGTCTGGCTGTGGGGGGGTTCGCCGGTGCCGACAGCGTCGGGCCTGGTCGATATTCGACCCCTCCGCCAGCGACTCCGCAGGTGGGGACTAGGGGGTCTGGCTTCCCAGCCTTCTCTTTCGGAGGAGTGACCGAAGTGCTGGCAGCGATGGCACTGTGACGGCCCTTCGCGCCCTTTCCACCCCTCCACCACTACCCCCGGCATGCAGAGCAGCTCCTTGACCTCGCAGAGGCGTCGCAGCTCCCCGCCGTCTATGCGCTCGAGTTGGGCATGGTACAGGCAGCCGGCTCTGCCCCCCCTCGCTGGGATGTGGCGCACGAAGCGCACAGGGAAGCCCAGGGCCGTGAGCTCCGCGGCGATTCTGGCCGTGCTCGTCCCCACGGGCAGGCCACTAATACCCACCTTGGTGGGGAGGTCCCCCAGTGGGGAGTAGCAGTGCCACTGCACCGCCGCGTCTACCTTTGGAAGGTCCGTTAGCAGCTTCTGGACCGCCCTGTACTCTTAAAGAACTACTGAATCGCGCTTTTGTTCCATTCTGAAGATATTTACGAGTACGTCAAAACTCATCTCTTGTTACGTTTCCCGAGAATGGCTTGCTTAACCTTCTCACAGGAAACTTATCCAAAAGTATGTTATTGTGATAATCTAAATGCCATTGTGATAATACTTTAAAACATGATCAATATTATAAACCTTTATTATAATTCTTTTACGATATTAAGTAGTTCTGCATAGGCAGCATTTAATTGGGCTGAGGAAGTGGTTAAGCGCAGAACTGTCTTTCTCGTTCTGCGTGTCGGAGTTCAGTTATGCTTAGTGTTCTCCCAGCCACCGAAGAATAGTATAATCGACACCTTCTTTTACATTTCTTCTATACTTTAGGTACAATGTAGGTGATTGCTAAATCATCATACAATGCATCATGGCACAACCTCTTTCTAGCGCTTTCTGGAAACACGTTTTCCAAAAAAATCTTCGAAATACATTCTTACTTTTCAATTGTAACACGGTTATGTTACGTCTTCTTTTCTTATAAATTACCAGGGTTTCAAAATAATGTAATCAAGATAGGGACTAGGGTGACAGGATCAGAATTAAGGTACACAGTATATTCAAATTATATTACTCAAGTACGCTATTATGTCACGTTCTTGAAATGAAATTTCAACGATAATATTATTATAACATTACCCTTGTACTTTCTTTATGCTCATTAATTACTAGCATCACCCCGCGGTTTTACCCGCTTAACTCCGGTCCTATTAGTCACAGCGAAATGTTGTATAAATAGCCTTCCTCGACAAATGGACTATTTATTAAACACAAAAATATTGTTTCACTTCGGGCCGGTGTTCAATGACATTAGCTCATTCAAGCAAAAAGGCAAAATTGTAAAAAATGCTTTAAGTGGGTACTTGAATAAAAACAAAATTAATACGTGTATTACATGAGCTTAGGCAATATGTGCGTTCCGTTATATTATAAAATCTAATACATATATATATTAAAATATTACTGAGAAATCTAAACTTATAATAAGTAGCTTAATAAAACGCAAAGTAAATTTTATACTACCTTCATAATGCTAAAGCAATAACAAGAGGTACCTACATTACAATTACAAGGTTTAATTTATGGACAAGGTTCACATAGATCCTTATGCTATAATTATTTTTTTAATAATGTACTTTGTGCAATAGGATTTGCACAGATTACGTAGGCGAACCGCGCGTGATTATCAGTATACATTGTTGTGGACCAAGCATAGACAATACGAGTATATCGGTCAGCTCTATTTAGTATAGGCGAAATCAGAAAGGACCTTCTAGAAGATTACTCTCTCTTCCCTTTGGCTGCAATGGGCCATGCATTGCAGCCGAGCTGGGTGGGAGCTACCTCGAAACTCCTACTTTGCATTATTCTACATTAATTTATAAGAGAACACAACTGACAGATATCTCACGAACAATATAGTCTTATAAGTTATTTTTTCTTTCTTTATAGTATTTTTAGGTTCTTTTTTATTTTAATAGGTTTATAGAAAACCGGTCACATTGATCTGAAGAGTAGTAGGCCCATGGACCTATAAGATTCTAAAGTGCAAGCCACGTTTGCACAGTAATGCGTGTGATCTTTGTACCAAGAGCAATAATGATGTAAATTTGCCAAACTAATTTTTGTTTCTGAAGGCGGCATTGGGCAACTCAATTGCATAATAATTTGCCGCATGTTTATAGGTGAAGGTAGTCATAAAGAGGCTCCGAATGCTCTTTTTGCCCCTTGTACTAAAAATAAATAAAATAATCTAGTAAAGTTACGCCAATCACAGCTCTCCATAGCACACTCACTAGGGCTAAATAATCGAAATGTGTGTAGTGTTACATGCTATGCCAGGCTTAAGTAAAATAACTCGCCAAGCTACATTTTGATACTGAAATATGATGGCTCATTGGCGGGGTATATATGCTATTTTGCCCCTGATACTAGGATATAAAAGTAATGAAATCGTTTTGATAAAACATGACCAAAAAGACCAAAAGATTAGTGCTTTAGTCGCCTACGAACTATTTCATCTTTAGTTATTCATTATAAATAAGATATATAATATAAGAATTTATTAACAAATTTCATTAGTTTTATTATTTGTTTGTTTTTTCTATTTATTAATTATTAGTCATTATATTTAATTCGCTCAAATATTATCAAATGTAAATGATGGGTGGAAATATTCGGCATTAAACATAGCATAATAATAGAACTGTATCGTTCGGGACCGGAGAAAAAGTCCTCGTATGCATGTATCTGTCCCGTTGCGTTCGGGCCCGTTTGTGTATCAATAGAAGCATAATCTACGAATGTTATATCCTACCTGTTGGCGCGATTCTATGCCCGGGGTCCTCTGAGAGCCCCCTCGGGCCGGACCTATAATTTTATCGATTTGCCATCCCATTGTTACATCACTAACGCATACACCATCACACCATACACCGTACATATACAGTTTGGTGGTCATGTCAATGTTAAGACAATGTTACTGGCACACAGGACAAAACAAATGACAAACAGCCAAATTGTCTATCGAAACTTTATTCCTTATTCCAGTGGTCAGAAATACCCATGACAATGTAATGTTACATGATATGAATAAGTCGGAATGAAGACTGTGTAAGTAACCAAATGTTGACAGGTTACTATTATATGTACACACAACGGTCGCTGTGACCCTTCATAAGGCTTCTGTCTGAAATATATTTTTTAACATTGAATATCATCATAAATTAATGAACCCTAAAAAGTGAAACCTTTATACACAACACAGTTATTAAGTTCACACATCCCAATTCTGAGCGCGCCCATTGATATGCGTCGCGCACGGGTGTGTTAGATATTTGATAGAAAGTCCCTGTGGCCGTGTCGATGCGAGGCACGTCCGGCCGACTCCTACTCGGACATATCCTCTTTTGTTTACACGATATCGGTAGGTATGGAGAAGCTAGAGAAATCTGGTTTATGGGAATCAATAGCAACACATTTTCATGCTGGTTACCTAATGGAAGGCAGAATCAACCGAATGTCTGATGTACTTGGTTACTTGGAGCTCGGGTCGTAAGTAACTCGAGACATTGCGCACTTGTTTGTACTTCATAAGAGCAAACGTGTAATTGGAGTCACTTTACGACCACCGACGCCGATGAATATTCGCATAATTATTATGCCGATTCGTTGCCCTTTACTGCTCCCCTCCAACTGGCCGATGACTCACGACAGGCGACACCGAAGATGTGACTTCACGCCGGCATCACGTCAGCGAGAGGTACCTCAACGGCCGTACAGAAAGCGGAATTCCGTAGCAATACACTACATTTTGAGAATCTTCCTAACCGACAACGTGTGTTGCATGTAGTCGTTTGCGCAGACTCTTCACACCATCTTCGAACAGTAACCGTTCAATCTGATTATGGTATGTCAGTCTTAGTTTTCCCCGGTACCTATGTCCGTCTGCATTTGCATTATGGCAACCTGTTGTGATTTACCCTACCGATAGTAAATAGGCAGGTCTTACTAGGTTTCTTTCTGCTAGGTAAATATCCAACATTCCCAGTTTTCACGCTATGGCCACGTGTCTACGGGAAAAGATGTCAAAGGCGTCGGTGGTCACTTAATTACTATTATTCATAGGCAGGGCAATGTGTCCCCCTCCCCCCACCATTTCTAGAACATCGGTACAAACAGTTTGTCGCACATAGCTGTCGCTATGGGACGGTGTCCCGTTTCATGTGATATTCGCCGTCATGCCGAACCAATCCGGCTGCAATGTATCATGACCGTCTTAAGAAAACAGTTTAATTAAATTTATCTACTTTTTTAAGATTGGTTAAGGTCTTGGTGTTCATCGGATGCTAAAGCTAATAAATGACCAGTGGATAGTTTTGTTATAGCACATTGCACAGTGAAGCCTTTTCGTGACTACCGACGCCCACTAACATCGCCACAACTAGAGGTAATTGCAGGTGCATTGTCTATGATCTCGTCTCGGCAGACTATTCGTGAACTTGTATGCGAATTATAGAGCAAGTGGTTTCCGACGTGTCAATTTGTGTTAATGGCGAGATGTTAATATAGATACGGACCCCCTAAGCAATATTTTGTGTTCGGCGGCCATCTATATAGGAACTGACCAATTGCGCAGAACATATTATAGGAACTGACCAACTGCGCAGAACATTTTATAGGAACTGACCCACTGCGCAGAACATATTATAGGAACTGACCAACTACGCAGAACATATCATAGTGCACAAGTGTGTGAGCTGATATGAGCAGTCACATTCTATTCTGATGGGACTGCAGTCCGACACCACCAGAGAGAACTTCAATGATGATGCGATGTGTAATCAGGACCAACGCTCTCTGAATTACGAAGGAGAGACATCGCCAAATTCTCGAATCTTGAATGTTATTAGAAACTGAGAAATCCGAATAACACTTGTCATTAGATTACACCGATCTGTCGTTGGACAAGTTTACCACTAGTCCACGGTCCACGAGGCAGTCAGAGAGATTTTACAGGGATATTCAATAAGAAATATCTTAGCATCGCCCCACGGTTTCACTCGCATATTTCTAATAATACTAGTCGTAGCATGATGGTATATAATGTTAGGACTTGGGACCTGTTCATATTTGATGTAGGGCCTTACTACATACACACACACACACACATACATACTCACACACACACATACGTACACACACACACGCACGCACGCAGGTTTGAAGATTGTGACCCTTACAATGCTTGCTGGCTGAGTTCCCTAAGGCTTTATTTCCAAAGGCAGCTCCACGGTTCTGACTACTCTTCGGACATACTTAATGAAACCGTGAGCCCTTAGCCTATGAACACTTTGTTTTACTCTCGCAAAATGTTATTAAACATTTAAGTCTATATGCCTTATTCTCTTGCCTTTGTCAGCCAAGCACGCCAATTTTAATTAGGGCAATTATAACATTTAACACGCAATAGAAGTACCAAGAACGTATTTCTTGTCCTGACGCAAGCAGTCTAACAACACAGTATTTTCGGAGCGTGGGAATAAATTACAATAACAAACCCATATTGACGGTGTATGATTCCATTATTAGAGATATTTCCAACATGTTTGATAATTATCGTCCAAACACGGTGGAAAAATGGCGGGAGAAGTTGGAAAGGTTCACAATTTTAGCAATTTAGTAATTCTCTTTTGTGCTTTGTCCAACACTTGGCCACGGTTAGTCCCCGCGTACCAAAAAGAAAAGATTCGTTGGACGGTGCAACAGTGCATTTAAATTGAAAGTTATGCTATCAGCCAGCTTCTTTTATTCTGACACTAACTGACCGGAGAAAAAAATACATAACAAAATCTTTGTATTTTGTACACACCATATTTGAACAAGAAAAATATGCCGTTTATCCAACCTCTGTATGAGAAGCAATAGGGATTTAAGTTTTGTGGTCTTAGATTTTATTTGGGTATCAGTGACCCAAAGACTAGCCAGTCCGCGCAGCAGAACAGGAAGACACTCAAACCGACACTCAGTCGGCGCCATAATTGAAGTCACTAATCCTATCCTTACCTGCTCCATAACTAAATATTTAATACCAATTACTCCCGCTGATATCTAAGTGCGCAGTTCGTGTAGTGTCAATCTTCATTACCCAGACTGTGACAGAACAAAAGGTTAATCCGATTAATAAATGAACAGACTAAGTGCGACCGGTTTTGTTTTTCAGTTTTGATAAACTTTTCACCTTGCGACTTTATTATTAATTAACAGCACCCCGCTGTTTCGCCCGACCAAACTTAATCCAACGGTTTAGACATTCATATAAAAGATTTGCACATTCTTTTTCTTTTAGCATATGTTGGAGATTCCACCCTGACGAGATACCTCCAAGGTGGAATCTCAAAAAATCTCTCTTAGTGCTCCCCTATATTCCCTAAGGAAAATAATATTTAATAACATAACAATAACTGTGGATATCACACCACGTTAGCCTAGTCCCGTAAAGCTATTATAATAAAGCGTTATGTTACATTTACTAGACATCGTGAATATATTTATTATTAGTTTTATAAAAATAAGAAAGTTTATGTTATATCTTAAGACTTTTATTGTAGTAATACATACAATAAAGACGATCTCCGTGCAGTAGCCGGCCCGGGATGGATGCGAGTTTCTTTCTGTTGTCTGAGTCGTCTTGGCGTTCATTGAGAGAGAGGCCGATAAGGGATGATGGTGAAGACGATGAATACATATAAAACATATAGAAACATCCAAGATCTAAGCAGAATTCGGACCCGTGACGTCATATTTACTTATCAAGTCAGCTTCCTTTAATTTCGCCTGTGCGTTATCTTTCAGTCAGTCAGTCATTCTGAGAGATTTTTACGTATTTATGGTATTTAGAATTTTGACAATTTTGATTGATAATCAGACAGACGCGGCTAAAGACAATATAAAGCTGGATGTGGACGTTGTTACCAATTATAACCTTAGTATAGTAGGTAGTTCAATGCAGCCGAATTGGGCCGGCATTACCGACCAGCTCTTGACCACATGACACCGCCGTAAAGTGACAGCTATGGTGTCGCGTGTCGTTTTGCGAGTAGCTACTCACAAAACGACACGCGGACAATGACCCATCAGAAGGGAGGAAGGAAAAAGGCAATGCATGACAACAATAGTGTGGATATCTATGGGCGTCGGTAGTCGTCAAAAGAAAAGGCTCCGCTTGCTCCCTTCCCCATATTCACTATTAAAGAGCCCTTAACGTTTGAGCCATAAGTCTGCGTTCCTTAAATTAAACAAACTTTATCGCAAGTTAGATTTAATACGATAAAAATGTAAATCATTCTAGAAGCTACCAGAAACGTGACGGAAAATGAAGTCTGCATAATGGACGTGAAACTAAACAAAAGTATTGTTTGACTTCAACAAACGCTTCCGAAGAGCTTTCCCGGGCATAAAAGCTAAAGTTTCTGCCCCTACATCATAAAGCTCCTTTGCTGGGAATAAATTAGGAGGTCTGTTTTGATCTGTAGTTCTTAAGTTTGATATTTAAAAAGTTTCGTCGCTTGGCTTAGGTATAATGCGTTTTATTTTTTTCTCTGCCCGCCCAATGGGCCACTGGCTACTCACAAAAATCACGAAACGCGACACTGAAGGTGTAACTTCACGGCGGTATTATTTAAGCGAGAAGTACCTCCCCGGTCGTGCCGGCCCAATTCCGTTGCATAGGAGGATGTAGTGTCATGCACTATGCATGGCACTACCTCCTTCTATGTAGCATGACACTACCTCTTCCTAATTATGACATACCACTAAAAATATAAACTTTTGTTTCACACAAAACGTAACGGCAAAGGTATGATTGTCAACTTATATAAATTGTAATGCTCTTTCCGTAGGTACGTAACATTCATTGAAGGAGTCCGACTCGCGCTTGGCCATCTTTTTATATATGCGAAGCGTATTGACTACATAAAAGGACGTAGGTGACTCTAAATTTATCCACGCTGACTTTCGGCTGCATGGCATAAAATTGCCTGGACGTGTGCTTCCAGGAACTGCACGGAAACGTCCGTATATACTACAAATTAGTAGTAATAATAAATAATGTACTTCTGGAAACTTTAGAACCAATTCTACCAAAGTTATAAATAATTAACTTTTGTGTGTTTTAATTTTCATTCTATCCAGTTCCATACAATCTGACCGATATGTTAAAAACATATCATTTGCGAAATCTGAAAATAAAATACGCACAATATTGAGAGCGGTTCGTGAAATGTTTCGCAATATTGGAATTAATTGCGATGTGTATTATAAATGAGGCTGCATTTTTCGCATGCTGCATTAAAACTCAATAGCATATAATGAGGTATACAGAGTGCATTGACTGCATGCATCCAAATAAATATAAAACGCACTAGCTCATTCAGAGCTCATGCTTTTGATTGACCGCTGAGTCATAAACATTCCTGCAATCATCTAACGTAAAGTATTCTTTTCAGTTTAGTACAGGAGAGCAATCGGAGCTTTTTTTACCGATGCTCATGAGTTGTCCCCCTTTCCCCAAACTTGACTACTCCCAAACTGTGGGAACAAGGGCAATCGGATCTTTTTAACTACCGACGCTCATAGACATCCGCATAATTGTAATGTAGACGTGTTACCTGTTTGCTCTCCTTCCTTCTTCCCCACCAATGGGTCAACGGCCCAACAAACCACACGAAACGCAATGGTATCTAATACTTTGCTGCGGTATCATGCGAGATGAACTCACCTGTCGTGCCAGTCCAATTCGGCTCTTCAGCACAACAATACCTCTTTTTAAATATTGCGGAATATTTCAATATACTTAGAGATGAATTGTAAGAAAATCTGAAAATAAATACAAATTATAATGTACGTAAAAAATTCTCCACCTTCACAAAGATTACATAAATTTCTTATGAGTAAATAAATATTTTCTGGGCCTCGCATAGGAAGCTAATGCGTACTTGTTGATTTAGGAAACGGGAGTCGTTCCTTAATAAATTATGTTAGGCCATTATGAGTACAATAAACAAAATTTGCCTTTGATATGTAAATATAAATACATTTTGGGATAAGAGAAAATTGTAACCAAGGAAAGTATTCGAGATCAAATTGTTGTATCGGTTGTTTCGAAATGGCGGTTTTATTTGGTGGCGTTTGAGCAGACGTTTTTTTTGACGCCCACAAACATCCGTATGATTAGTTTACCACGATGTCCTTCTCTATCTAATCTCGCCAACAAGCCATGGGAAGTCTTACAACTAGCAACAGAATGTGATTGATATATACCTAGTGACACGAGCCGGCCTAATTCATCTACAATGTAGTGCAACTTACCACACAGTGTTCAGCCAAATAAATGTCTAGTTTATTCGTCCCTAATAAGAATATTACTGTTAAAAGTCACACGGAGTTTTTTATTAATCAGGGGATTCCAACTTTTTTTATATGGAATTTTATAATAATCTTTTAACGGAGTTTGGGCATTATTTTACTTTAGAGAAGTTTATAAGATTTGCCGCAGTTTGACGACACCTGGCGGTATTTTAGAGGGTCGCCACCATTATCACTAAAGGCGACCACTCGGTGTTAATGAACACAAATTGGTACAGACTTCCTTGCTATTTAAACACGATGTTCTCTATAAAAATCATGCATAGCCCCTTGAACTATTGGCTGTTTAATGAGGTTGAGCAATCCCACCATCTCCAAGTGGTTTATCAGTGCCTGCGTAGTCTATAAAAATAGGCAATATGAAGTACAAAGAGTCATTCAGCTCCTATCTGGTCATTTATAGCGGGAGATGTAACGAGCCACTCAATAAGGACGCCCCGGTTATCGTTGTCGATAAATAAAACATCAGACATTGACGCTGGAGGCGGAAAAGAACTTTTGATTTCATATCTTGTAAATTTAATCCCAATTTTTTTATACGTATATATGAACAATGTGAGTCAACAGTTTTTTTTTACCGGATTAAGAGTAAAAAAAATATTTAGCATGATGTTGACATCAGTCAATTTGACCTGATAGCGGACGATGATATATCACTTGTTCATAATCTTCACTAGCAGTCTCTCGCGTCTTCTGCTGAAAGTAGGTTGGTATTAATGGTTTCAATCGATTATTTTTTTATACAACTCCAAAAGAAAAACGAAAGAAGGATGCTTCTTGCTTTTTAGCATTATACTAGGAAAACAAAACTATTTTGATTGTGAAGTCGATAAAGTAGGAGATAATATTAACACAGTCGAACTAACACAGCCCACATACGTATATTAGCAACTAATACCATTAGCAAGACATGCTCAGAAATAAATGTTCTTTCTGGTCTTCAACATTCTTTTCCTGATAATGTCGATATCGACAATATTGGCAGTCTCCAACACTAGTCGCCGCCGCTGTGTCGCAAGGGTGCAAGCAGCACTGAGAAGTGCTTCAGAGGCCATGCGGCCCTGACATCTGACTTAAGTTGGGTCAACGCCCGCCATTCCTCTGTCTGTCACCGCACTAATGCATCATGAGTGAAAATTAATCAGAGCGAAAATTATACAACTTTTACCTAAGTATTTTGCACTCTACTAAAGTTCCTTATTGATGCGTGCCGTAAATTCTATGGCAAAGAACAGTCGCTCCAGCTACTCATTTTTGTAATATGATATATTTCAATTGTAGTATTGAAATGGAAACATTACGTTAGTTTTCATATCAATCGAGTAACATTACGTCATTCAGTGATTTTCAGTCCGTAGGTATTACTAATGATGAGAGATTTGAATGCATTTGCGTGAAGATAAGCTTGAACGTAAGGTTAATTAACTTTGTAGATTTGTGTCGGGTTGGCGATTGGGTAAAATATTGGTATAATTCAAAATTTTAAACTCCGGATCATCCTTTGATTACGCTATTTAATAAAAAAATTATAGAGATCAAACGTGCAATCTGAGCCTTTGATGAATACCAACGCCCATAGATCTCCGCATTATTGTCATGTGTGTGTGTGCGTGTGTGTGTGCGTCATGTCCCACTTTCCTCCTCCACCCCAATGAATTACACGAAACGCGACATCGTAGCTGTCTCCCCACCAAAACTCTTATATAGCAAACAGAACCAATAACAAACTATCTGTATATTAGATTTACTGTATTTTGTTTTAAAGGAGCCAGGAATTTGTTTTAGGGGAGGAAAAAACAAGGAATATATTTCTTTTTTGTAAAAAAAAAACATCGATCTATCATGTATTGGTTTTTTAGAAAATATATGAACATCAACTCTTGATGTACACTTAAATCAAAACTTTCATATACAATATGACTCATATAACAACTGACTATAAAATATTTTTTGAGATACTGTTCAGTCGAAATATCACTTTCACCTTAACTCCTCACGGCGAGACGAGCTTTGATCTACTTGTGTTAAATAATTCGAATTTATGTGCGAAGTAAATATTTGCGAAGAGTGAAATGTTTTATCCCTAACATTTTTTTTTTGCAGAAATGGCGTTATGAAAAGGTTTGCGTTACCTGCTCAAGGACACGATGGAATTTATTTTGTTGAGATGAGATATAACTTTCATCGTTAATCCGGATGATGAGCTGGACGCTCGTCTATTCGTATTAATCAATTTATTTATTCGTCGTAAAAGTATATAAAGGAAAAGTGTTTTATCTCCGAAATCTTTAGACATAATGTTATCAAAAGGTTTGCATTACCTGCACAAGCACAAGGACAAGATACAATAATTGAGTTGAAATATCACCGTCATCATTAATTCCAAACAGCGAGGCGGGACCTGATCAACTTGTGTTAAACAATTTCCCTTTATGTGTCAGATTCATGTTAAAGATGAGTAAATTATGTTATTCTCAACATCCTTTTTTCAATAAACGTAGTTATCATCAAAACGTGCATTACCGTCTCAAGGGCTGGATACAACTTACTAGCGATATCACTCTCGCAATTGGAGATGCAGATACTTTATGTGTCTGATACATACTAGAGAAGTGAAAAATATATTCCGCGAGGTAAAAATATATCACTGTCAACGAGATTTGTATATCAAAAAGGTTTCAATTAGTTATGGAGTGCGTCATACCTATGACACGAGGAGACGTACCTAGTACCTACTTTCAGTTGATACACTTGTTTAAATGAATAAACTCTAAGTACTTTCTTCAGATTTAATTTATTTTTAAATCTACATTTACGACCGGACGGTTTCGATTATGATAGAATATGATAAGTCGAAACGGGTCGTAAATTTAAATTGAAAAATAAATTAATTGCGATAAAAGTATATAAAGTTTATTTACTTATTCAAGTGTATTAACACTTGAATAAGTAAATAACAATTCATATTAATGAATTTCCATGAAGAAGTGACAACACATTCAATAAACTATTACATTTGATACATATTACGCGATCCAAACGGGTAAAGAAAATGTGTGTCAGCTTCAACAGACGAGCATTATTCTGAATTGTATAGGGTACCCAAGAACGGTAGACGTAAGCGACAAAAGCAATTCAAATCTTGATAGCTCGATTGCGGTTTCATACGACATTACACCTCGCCTAATTTCGGCAGCGCAGACCATATCATAGTGCCCAAGTGAGTGAGCCCAGTCATAGCTTGAATTTTCTATTCCGAAGGGACGGCAGTCCGACCATAGGGATAATATAGATAGCGAAGGGAAGCCGACCTTCTTTTCTATTCACCAAGTAACTGAATATGGCATCCTTTCTTTATCTAGAATATCTCTATGAGTCCGACACGACTGGAGTGAAATAAGGTGCAGATACGACAACTTAAAGTGCTTTCTGAGGACAACTATATGCTGACCTCTGATCGATAGTAAAAATTTAAAAAGTCTCAACACTGCTCATTACAATGAAACTACTTTTATGTATTTTATCGCTGTTTATTTAATTGTTTAACTAGCCCGACGTCTTAGAAGCTTTACAGCAATCATGGTCACGGGTGGACTGAGATGACAGATGTCCAGATGTCAAAGTTATTAAAAGAATTATAATTATTTAGTTGTTCCGATTCATGTAAATTATACTTAACATATCGTGCGGTTTTGAGCTGATGTTTAAATTAAATAAAACGTATCATTAAATAAACCACGCTAAAATCCGTAAAAGTAGTTTTATTGTAATGGTTGATCCCGCTACTCGAACCGGGGTCAACACGATATACAACTGAAGATGGTTACCGCTGGACCGCGCGGCAGTCACATCTGGTATAGAAGCCATATAAAGTAATTACCAGCTCGAACACAATTGTGCCACCAGTTTAAAGTTTGCTGTTGCCTTTGAGTTTCAACTATATTAATCCAAAAACGGAGCATACGATTTACACTAAACTAGCATTTAGCATGCAAATATGTTTCCCGGAGTCGCACGTGAAAAAAAGGCGTATTATACAATGACACCGTCCTTGGGAATCTCTCTATCCATGGGAGAAAATCGCATGAAAAAAAAGATTTTGAGGAAAACAATCACTTACAGACAGACATCTAATGGGAGTTTGTTTACATATAGGATGAAGAAAATACTAAAATATATACGTTTTAATATGCACAAACGTGAAATCAGAGCCATTTTACGACTACCAACGCCCATGAACATCCGCACAATAACTATGCCGATGCGTTACCCATCTGTCTCCTACTAACCACAAACCGCACAAAGCGCGACACTGAACATGTCGCTTTAATGTGGTATTACATGATCGAGATGTACCTCCCCGGTCGTGCCAGCCCAATTACGTTGCATAGGAGGGTGTAGGGTCATGCACTAAGCATGGCACTACCTCCTCCTGTGCAGCATGGCATTACCTCGTCCTATCGTCTGTGTGGACTTTCATGTTGCGGGGGGGCGTTGGTGACCACTAACACCATGACGAGACGCGACAGCTCGCTTCCCTCTTATGCTATAAAAAACGAGAGCAGAGCTTCCATCAGCACCCTCTACACAAGCAAATTGGTGAATGGGGCATCCACGACTGAGAAGGTACATCTCGCACACCTGATGCCACCGCGGTGTCAGCTATGCTGCCGTGTTTCGTTCAGTCTGTGAGTTGCCGGTGGTGCATTGAAGAGTAGGAGGAAAGCCTCCTTTCCATCCGGTAACGCATCTGCACAACATTAATGTGTATGAGCGTCGGTAGTCGCCAAAAGGCTCCTGTTTCTCGATTTCCTCAATATAACAAAAATTCCTACTGCGCATGACGCAGTCTTATAAGTTAAAAATCTTTCTGTTCCGCCATCTGGTCGGACTATATTGCCATATGTTAGAAATTGAGAAATGGTATTTCGATTCGGACTATAAAATTGTTATACATTCTCCATAGATGCATTGCCGTTATTTACAATGGATGCAAACACATTTAAAGCAATATCTGCAGAGTTCGTGCAGGAAGGGTGGACTTTTCCTGTTGATTTCCCGAAGGGAACAGACGAGACGGCCGCCTTTCTCAAATCGAATATTAATATATATCATGATCCAACAGCAAAACCTGAAAATATCTTGGTTTTTTTTTATTAAATTTTATGTCGTTTGCCAACCAAATTGATCTTTTTGGGAAGTGCAATGTGTTAGTTTTCCAAATAGGAAAAACTGTCTAATTAAGTCAAGAGCGATTCCCAAGTTTCTTTAAAGAGAAATAAAAAATTTGAATGTTCAAAAGATAAAATTATGTATGTTTATTTGGAATAGTCGTATACTTCTTGAGACCCGTTAGATGTTTTTGATAAAAAGAAGAGTCAACCTTGAATTCAATTGGCGTCCGAAACATGTCTCTTTATTTTTGTATCACTCGTTATGAAGACAAATAGCACCTCGTGTCTCATACGTGAAAATCCGTCAAACCGTTTAGGCTGTTAAAGGGACATTATAATTCTGTATACATACATACATATAGACATGAATGTATGTATTATATATACGTAGAAAGTCATCACCCTCCATCTGAAGCGGGCGCGCAAAAACAACGCTGGCACTAGCATCTAATCAATTCAATGTTAACATTTTTTAAGCTTTACAGCTTAAAAAATGTTAATAGAAGTATTTATGTGATACTTAGAGCTATTCCATATAAATATTTCTATTAACAGATTAACATTTAGGTCCTAGATTGTTGCCACAATAACAGAGACCGGTAAAAGATAATTTTAAATCATCATAATTTTTAGTGCATTTTAGCAGGTAAAAAAGTCATAATAGTGTATAACATTGGCATAAATATACGAAAGTAATTTTAAATTCATAAAAATCTTATCGTAAACATTTTATAACCGTCATAGAATATACGCAGCAGAAGACACTTTACATACAAACGTCAGGACGTAAATAACAGCCACATACGGGAGTGCGGGCAAAAACAAAGGCATTGCCGACTCGCCTCAACTCCCTCTCTCCATATTAGCCGACTGGCTTGAGACACGGCAGACAAGAACGGAATAAAATGTGAGTTTATAGGGATATTACTAAACAATTTACCTCGAAACACTTATTGGCGTAGTAATTAAATCCTACTAACGGATGCAATGGTAAATTACAGATAGTAATATTGTAAATAGGAACGTTTGCACATATTTGTTACACCTTCACGTCAAGTTTTTACTTGACGAGATATTTGGATGAAATTTGGCATAGATAAATATTACAATCGGTAGTAAAAAATTTACTCATTATTCCAATAAGTGGAGCAATTCTTTAATCCTTGGAATAGCCCTGGCGAAATCACAGGTAATTGGTAATGGTCACACCTGTTTCGTAGTTTGATGATTTTTGATTTCTCAAAATGATTATACTCGTAATATAATGTCATGTCAATGTATCATATTGTAGGCTTTGAAGAAGACCTGTACGAGGAGCTGCCGCTCTTCCGCAGCGAACATATTCAGTTATACTGACACAAAATACATAAAAATCTTCAAAGTACATATTTTTACGTTCAAAAAAACGCCTTTTAGTCGTTTACGTGCTAAAACTGAGTTTCATACTCAAGAATCCACATGTCTAATTAAACGGCCTGCATTTAGATACAAGTCTCGCTTTACGCTATCGTCATTAAATGTTGACAATAATTAATTTTAGTCCGACAAAGTTGACCTAAGGCGACAAGAGCATGAAACGACGCAGCACCACTTTTCAAACAGTTAGTTCTCACCCCTTCTCACTATTATTAGAGTCCACAATCGTCGAAAGTATTAAGTAGACTTAATATTTTTCTAAATTTATTGTAAACTTAACAATGGTTACTTAAATAAAAGCAATGAGGTCGTCACGTCCGGACTTATTTGAATTGCCAAATAGCAAAAGGGTTGACTTTTGAGCGGGGAACTGTTTGGCAAGGACTTGAAACTGTAATTACGGAGCATATTTTTAAGATAATTAGTTTACATTGTGTATCTACTAGAATGATGACCATATCGATGTGATATTAACGAGCCAAACGCGAGATAATCGCCAACAAACATCCATACAGGTCATACTGAGAACCTTCCTTTTTAAATCGGTTTAAGGTAAGGCTACGTATTGTAAATAAAGTAATTTGAACAAAGGCTACACTCCATATCTGACATGAAACACGTTACGGTCCGGTCAGTCGGGGTTCACAAGTAATCCCAACTTAGAAGGCGCAGGATTACTCCGCAGACAGCGCTGTTGACCTATATTCTATCCGCTGTATCACTTAATCCTTACTTTATTGATTCCTATTTACCAGCTGTCCCGACAGACGTTATTTTATCACAAATTGAATTTGTTGCCATTGTAACGTGTGAACTTTATATAAACTCTTGCTTTGATGATCTTGAAGGATGTATTTTAACAAAATACATCAAAACAATAACTGTATTGTTAAACAAAAACAAAAATATATGTACTACTGAGTAATATATGTACTACTGAGTAATATATGTACTACTGAGTAATATATGTACTACTGAGTAATATATGTACTACTGAGTAATTACGTTTTTTTGTGTGGATTGGGATGAATACTTCCAACAGATTTCAAGGAGATAATAAGAAAGTATTTGCTAGAAGATTGTTATTAAACCACCCAAGGAACCCTGGTTCTCGGATCAGAAAATCAACAAGAGAGATTTAACTCTCTGTTTTCGCATTCTTTCCAATCACATTCCACTGAATAATTTTCTTTTCCTAACAGATAAAATAACTAACTCAACCTGTACGACATGCAACCGACATGAAGACTTATTTATAATCGTTGTATAGAATGTGATAGAAACGCATTTCTCAGACAAGAATTTATGGTGGAAACTAAAAGTTATAAAGATAAATATTTCTTCGTTATACATAATATTGTTAGTTTTAATTTTAAATTAGAATATAGTGATAGATTATTACGCTTCATTATCTATTCGGTATATACTCGTCTATAGCATTTAGAGTTAAGTATATAACTAATGTTAGAATAGATGTAATGCTGACTTAATCTTTACGACGTATATATATAAATATTTAAATAACAACAACAACAACAACACATCATCACGCCGGTTCCCAACGGGGTAGGCAGAGCGAACGAAGCACCACATGTCACGATCCTTACATACCTGCCTTGCCTCCTCCACTTTCATAACTCTCTTCATACAAACACACCACTTCCGAAGAATAAAATTTTTTTTTGCCTTTAAATAAAGATAAGAAAATAGAACCATTAGAAAGAAAGTTAAGGGTGAACAACCCTAATTCATTTAGGGGTACGAAAAATAGATAACAGCAGATTCTCAGATCTACTGAATATGCATATAAAATCGCAAAAGGCAAACGGGCTACCCCATTGGTTCCGAGGAGCAATCGGTCCCTTTTGATGACAATATATGCCCATAGACATCCGAATTGTTATTGTGTATTCCTCCTCGGCTCCAATGTGCGACCGGTTACATACAAACCGCACGCTACGTGACAGCATAGCTATTACTATACGGCGGTGTTATGATATCTCATCCATAAGGGACAAACTCCACCTCCACAGATGGGGCTGCCCAGCACTACAGGACAACCCCACCGACTTTGGGACAGTGTAATGGGGTGAGGTTCCCATCCTCGCCCCTTGCCCCGTGTGCAAAAGCGCCACCTCCTGTTGCTCTTAGGTCCCCTCTTCTTATAAGAGGGGTACCGACAGCGATTCCTCCTCCTGATCTTTAAGCCCCCTCTTCTTATAAGAGAGGTGCAAAGATCCCCCTCGGTTCTCTTGGCTTCGCCTGGGTTCACCCCAGGCTACTAAGCCCCACCGCCACGACAAGGCTTGAACCATGGCGGAGGGTTGCAATTAACATAGTGTTACATAAAGTCATAAATTACAAAGGAACATACTTTTCCGGTTATATTCACAACTTAGTAATTCTAGTAAGCGATGACATGCTGTATTGCGGCCGAATTCGTCCTTCACGACCGGGGAAGCAGCTCTCGCTTACATGGTACTGTTTTAAAAGTGGCAGCTACGCTGTCGCGTTTCGTGTGTTTGTAAGCTGACGGTAGTAAAAACATCTGTTTTGCCATTTTAAAAAAATCTGCATAAATGTATATACCGGCAGAAGAGTATTGTGCTTCAAACTTATGATCTCAGCTATGGAATAATAACATTGGGATTTTAGCAAATACACTATAGCATCAACCGCTGTAGTGTTCGCCTCGTTATTATATCAAATATCGCCGCCCCTGGTTACAGATATCGCCCGAGGCCAGCCCAATAGCCGACATAGTGTATATCGAAAGCACTGACGAAGTATATGGTTCACGTAACGGACTACTAAATGTACTTACGTAACGGACTACTAAATGTAATACTTTTTCATAGCTTAGGCCTTTTTTATAGATTTGGGGGGGCAAACGAGAAGTTGGAGCCTTTTTACGACTACCGACGCCCTTGATGACTATGCCAATGCGTTGTCCTCCTTCCGTCCCCCCCCCCCGTTGGGCCACCGGCTGCTCACAAACCGCACGAAACGTGACAATGAAGATGTCACTTTACGGCGATATTATGTGAGCGAGAGCTACCAGCCCGGTCGTGCTGGCCCAATTCCGTCGCATAGGAGGAGGTAGTGTCATGCGCCATGCATGGCGCTACCTCCTCCTATGCAGTATGCCACTACGACTTCCTATATTATTATTTGCATTAATACAAACGATCAAGCACAGACATTTGGTGAATATTAACGCTCATTAACAACCGCATTCTTCCCCCATAGCATGGCGCTGCCTCTGACTATTCATGATGACCCTATGCCCCCGTCGCGCAGCGCGCTTTGCAGGGACCTACCATTGACGCACTCTACAACTATCTCTACCTAATAAAACACAGACCGTGGACAGAGTAGAAACGCGTGTAAATACAAACATTACATTTATTTTAAAATACTATATTATATAATGT
>JAFELO010000260.1:494598-516106 GCA_017140195.1 Eumaeus atala | reverse complement strand
GGAGAAGAAAGCAGTTAATGACTACGGACGACCATAGATATCCGGATAGATGTTACGCCGATGCGTTGCCCTCCTTTCCTCGATCGTGCCGGCACAATCCAGCTGCAGTTGATACATTGGACAGCAAGTGTCTACTTATGTATATAGCAAATGTTGTGCCGATATTCGTCTTTTGTAATCAACATGGTTTACAATTATACTCTGTTATTATATATATTTACTAGCTGCCCCGACAGACGTTGTTCTGTCATAAATTGAATGTGTTATCGTTGAAATGTGTAACATAAAAAATAATGTTAAAAGCGAACAATTATTATCACTTTGGGGTATGAAAAATAGATAACAGTCGATTCTCAAACCCACTGAGATTAGAGTAGTTTCAGAGGTAAGATAAACTAACATTGTGACACGAGAATAAGTTATATAGTACATAGTGTAAAGGAGTTTTTGAATGTGGTGGAGGCAAGGCAGATATGTAAGGGTCGTGGTGTGTGGCTCTCCATTCTCTCCGCCTGCGTGATAGCAAATAATAAAATCATCAGCAAAAGCCCTTACAGTATCTATTTCTATTTCTTACCAGTCTGCTTATCCCAGAATTTATATTATTACCTGCAAGAGAAAATAGATATCAGCTATAAATTAATTTAAAATAATCAATAATTCCGATAAATGCCATCCATAGAAATAGTTTTAAAAAAAGGCGTCAATATTGGATTAGCCAAATAAAGTGTAGAGCCTCCTTTGTTTGAAATCTATTAAAAGCAAATGAAAACAGGGGACTAAAAAATCTTATTCCCCTTCATTAAACAAATTTTTTTTTGTTCCTTTCTTTCGGAGGGACCTGATACTGGTTGGCGGCGCTATTGCTCCTGCCTCTATGGTTCATCGGACTAGCGAAGGCTTTTGTGTCTTTTGGTTCTTAAAACAAATGATCGGGGAGTTAATCACTACAGAAATATCATCACCAATGAAGATGCGATCCTCGTCGCGGGATATTTAACTTAATTCATTGTATACTAACTTGCAGACTAATTCTTTATTTAACGTAGTCCACCCGTAATGTGTTTTCTCCGTTAAGTGTGAGCACAAAGTAAGGAATTTTAAAAATTCATCCCCTCAAGGGATAAAATTTTGGAGGGAAATTTTGTGTGAACTACGAAGTTAGAGCCGGCTGAAACCACGGCCAATAAAACAGGCAATGTTAAAATATTACCCACGAAATGGCATTTCACATTGTTAAGTTACAGCTAATTCAATTATCTATATATAATGTGAATCATATTTAGTTAAACAATAAATTGACAAGTCGGCTAAAATGCGTCGGCGCGCAGACGCATTTAATGAACAAGGAGAAACGGAGAGTGTACTACGTTTGCTGTCTCTTTCCACTTAGACGGCCGCAATTAGGGCTGGCTTCCCTTTTCTATATTATCGCTATGGCCTTATACTGTATAAAGAATTTCATTTAGGCTGCGCACGACCTTCCCACCTAGCCCACTATGACCCTATTTCTACTATGCTGACAATGATGTTGAAAGTGTATTTTATTCAATAATATGTATAATTATCTGGGTAAATGAGCAGAAGAGACCATTTGATGACTGCCAACGGTACACATTCGCATATTTCTTTTACAGAAAGTGTGCCATGCTACATAGGAGGAGGTAGTGCCAGGCATGGTGCTTGACACTACATCCCCCCCCCCCTATGCAACGGAATTGAACCAGCACGACCGGGGATACCTCTCGCTCATTTGACAACGTCGTTTCGTGCGGTTTGTAGCCGATGGCCCATGATGGGGGGTTTAAAACGAGGGCAACGCATCGGCACAATAATGCTGATGTTCTTGGATATCGGTAGTCGTTGACAGGTACCGATTGCTCGTCTGTATATAAAAATCCCCTATACTATAAAAAAAAAGGTTATGGGGAAATCCTACTTCCCTCATCTCCCCAATTATCAATCGCAAGCAGCACGAAATGCTTAGCCTACAATTGAAAGGTTCGAAGCATTCCCATGAAGTGATAATGAATGAATAATAATAACAATAATAATATCTGTGGACTTGTCACACCACGTTAGCCTAGCCTGCGGTAAGTACCGTAAGGACTTGTGTTACAAGTACTAGACGGCGGAAATGTATCTAATATGTATTATAAATTTTTAAAAATTTACATATTTCAGATTCTTATTAATGAAATACATATAATACATATATAGACATTCATGACCTAGGCGGGATTCGAACCCGCGACCTCTGGCGTAACACGCGGACCAACCGCTACGTTACCAACTGAGCCAGCCGGTAGTCAATGGTGCGAATAACTCCGCGCTTCAAACAATAGACATTTTCGTCTGCCCGTTTGACCGCTACGCTATAAAACTGCGTCAAGTATTCAGATCACAGGCGGCTAGAGGTACAGTTGCAAGCGACACGTTCACGCTATATTGAATGCTATTTGATTTTTCGAAGCGAGGACTTTTTCGCGTTGTGCACTTTTTGACCCTCATGGAACTCTCACCGAGTGTAATGCTGCATTGCAGCCGAATTAGGATGGCACGACAAGGGAATTGCCTATCACATGCATGTTTAATCATCATCATTATCAGTTCGACGACGTTCGCTGCTAGACACAGGCCTCACCCATAGATCGCCATAAATAACGATCACGATCTACTGTCGTAGTTTGTGACTTTTCGGTGGTTCATCGGAGTGGGGGAGGGAAGAGGAGATACACATCTACATATCTATTATGTGGGTGTCTACAGACGTCGGTAGCCAAATAGGCTCATAATGGTCATTTGCCCTCTATAACAAAGGAACATTACGCAGTGCAATCGTAAAATTCGAAACCCAAACGAAGTCAAAGGCAAAAGTTAGTAAAAATTAATTACCCCATATCACATTGAATGTTACGAAAAATGGATGTCGGATTTCTATTGTTAAAAATGTACATTTCGTGCGGAGCACTTCCCGTACACTCCGAACACAACTGCAACAAAGGAATGCACGCGTGTTCAAGTGCTATTTTTTAATTGGACTTCACTTGGAAATTTTATTTTAAACGCGGAAAATCATTTCGTAGGTGAGATCATCGATGTTAATAAACACGCACCCTTTTTTAGTCAGTTTCATTTTTCTTCACTGTTTTTGTCACGATGTGCCCCGTTTTTGTTTTTTAACGAAATACATAGATAGATTCTAAAAAATCTAGCCATGTCCCACACTATATGAATATTCTTTATCTATATGAAATTGCCAGTAAAATGGTCCCGAAGTTCCAGAATATGCTTCTTACAAGCACAATAACAAACCACGCACTTGAAGTAAAACCACAATGAAACGAAATGAAAATGTTTTTGTTCAAATTATTATTTGTACTATAGAGAATACTTTTTGGACGCCAGCAAAAAATGTCTACCGCCGCTCCAAGCCAAGGCGACAAAAGGCGAAACAAACTCAGTGATTCAATGATAATAAAAATTTGTTCAAGAATAGATATATACAATTGCATGTGTATATACAATAAAACTCCACCCCGGGAATAGTCTGACAAGATCGTCTTACTCCCATCTGGTACGTCTTAACTCTTTTACCTTATCATATCCTTCACCACACAAACGTTCTTTAACAGTTTTTTTGAATTTATGAATTGACAGTTTTTGGATGCTTTCATGGATCCAATAGTGAAGGCGTATACATTGTTCCCGAAAGAAATTCTCCACTGAGTCAACAAAATATTACACCTAGTATAGGCGTGTTCCTTGTGTTTATATTATGATTATCACTTATTAGGCTGAATATCCTTTGGTTACAAATTCAGCTATGTCCATTCATTAATATTCTATTGCACACGTAGGACATTTTACCGAATACTTACCTTAGTAAAACTATTTATTTTCAAATAACAGATATCCTTTTGTATTTTATTAACATGTTGATTGTGTTCGAGAGCTGATTTGGACAAATATGGGGGATGTGGTTCTGAAATGGAATCACCTGCTTTTATCAAACATCTCTGTCCCGAATAAGGGGACCGTAATATCTTTTGTTTCTCCCTACAACGACTCAATAAACCATTGCAAATGTTACTTTATGTTTTGACTAGTATCGCCGCCAGTTTCATCCCAGTATCATGGTGAAATACCATATAAAAATAATTTCTCAGACGTCAAATACATCATAAGGTATTTAGATATTAAGGAAATTTTGTACAGAGATTCTGTACTAAATTTCAAGTTTTAAGTATGTAGTTTCGGGTTTGCGTTGTCTGTCAGTCAACCAGTCACTCAGTAAAGGGAGAGTTTTATATATAAAGACGTCACACAGAATTACAAATGGAAAGATACTCATGCATGCAACTATAATAGTAAAATAAAGCTGAAGAGTTTGCTTGTCTGTTTGTTTGAATCTCAGCAGCTGGCCTGGACTGAAAAATATTTTTGCTTTGCATAGTCCATTAATCCCATTTATCGTTTGTACCTGCTATAAAAGCACCTATACTACTCCGGCATAACTTCATTCATTCATTCAGGATCCACTTTCCACACGGATATGTTAGTCTTAATTTCCGTTGCCGGTTGCACCATAAAATACCCATTGTTTGTTTCGGCATGACAAATCTGCTATCTAATCGCATTTATCACTAGCGGCGTACCGTGATGCTGTCTAGAATTTCGTATTTTCTTTACAAATTACTGTTCACATGTAATATTTCATGGAATCTGGTAATAGAGGGGAAATAATCGCTTTCTAAATGTCGTAAGATGAGGATTATCTATCGTTATATTACAAGACGAATATTTATCTACACTTCTATAATAATAACATAAGGCTGAATAATTTGTTTGTTTGTTTCTTTGTTTAATGCGATAACCTCGGGAGCTATATTTGCATTGAATAGTCCATGAATAGAGGTGAGACTAGTACATTATAAAGTTGTAGAGTTTGTCTGTTTGAATGCGCTAATCATAGGACCCACTAGACAGATACGAAAAAATCTTCCAGAGTTAGTGAGCTCATATATCAAAGAAGGTGATAGTTTATATAATATCGTACAGATAATATATAATAATAAACAGATAGTGTACAGATCATATCTTAGAATAAAAGAAGTTTGTTCTGTATCGAATGTTGTTCCAAATACTTCTAACTTAAATACCTTATTTTTTAGGCATCGCGCAATTTATTGTGACATGACGCGGCTATACAAAAACGGACAACGTAATAATCATTTTGCAATTGGACTTAAAATCTAGACTATAATTTTGTGAATATGTATAAAAGTATACGGATCTAATATATTATTACATTCTCGAATCACTGTGTTTGTGACTAAAGTAGTTTGTCATGGCTATCATCAGTTTTCTTGACTGCATAAGTCACTGCAGTTCCACACTGTACTTTGATTGTTAAAGGGAACTGCTTTGATTGTTAAAGGAAACTAAAAACACTTCCTACTCCTACTTTTATTCTGATTTATTTCGTTCCTGGTCCTAAGGCAGTTTTAGCATTTCTCTCGGGCCCCTTACGATAACATGGGCCACAATTGTCAATTCCGGTGACACAGGAGTAGCAGCTGATGAAAGTGTGGTAGACCTAACTAGCTTACTTGAACAATCTTGGTGGTTACGAGAGTCTATTCTAATAGAATAGGTGAATAAATTTTCGCGGATAGAAGCTAGTAGTATTTAAAATGTCTGCAATTTAAAATCTACGCTAGTTCCCGAGTTGAGAATCGGACGACGGCGTATTAAAATGAAACATGCACTTAGTTAAGTTAGAATTTCAGTACCAAAGCTGCAAAAACCGAATAAGATTTTCACTCCCAACTCCATCCGGTTGATTCGGATAATTATATTATAATGTAGCGGCAAGGCGAAGACTTTGAAAGTACTGTGTATAATCATTTTAAATGTAGTAATTATGTTATATAGTTTATTCATATGCATTATTATGTTTTCAAAGGCTTATGAATATATATAAACAGAATTCCGCTTCAATTTCATTAAAATTATTATTAAACTATACATCCTTGAGGCAACGTGGTTAGTAGATCCCAGAATACCGTATTCGATTACCTGCTCAGACCTAAAAGTGTTGATGAGCTTCTTAGATTCTTTGTAGGTTTTGGCTGCGCACACACCTTATGGTTATATCGTACGTTATCTGTAATCTTTGTAGAGGTCCTCATCCTTTCAATCTTATCTTGCTTTTTATTATAGTCTAAGAGAGCAATATTATAAATATATGTAAAGAGCCTTTTACTTAATCTTGCGTTAGAATAAGTAAAATATGTTGGTGTTTCAAAAAATGATATAAAAGGATATTAGAACGAGAGAGAAGAATTACATTTATCAGCGCCCTGCATTTCAGCCGCGTATCCCACATACTACGTTCTTATTTGTTACGGCGTTGTAATAGATTGCTTATACAAATGCTTATACATCTGCAAGTGGGCAATCTAACACCCAAGTGGTTTTGCTAACTACACTCGTTCGGACAAACAAATAATGCCTTTAACTGAAAAATCAAGGTATATTTATGCTTACTGACACATTGAAGCCAAAGTTTTTTTTATTTTCCCAAACCGTTGTTTGTTTGAACGTGCTAATTTCTGGAACTACAAGACAGACTTGGCAAAACATTATTACTTGTGTGCGATGGTTACGTTCATGTAGAAGGTTACGGGCTATATAACATGGCTATTATCAAACCGGAGTTACGCGGGTGAAGTCGCTGAGTGTTTATGTACAGGTATTACTTTTCTTAATTAAAAACACAAAGAGGATAACAGTAACAATACAGCCACGGTGTATCAGAAACCCACTGGTGTTACCCAAAAACCGACATACATCGTCAAAGTTTTGAATTTGCTAATAAAATAATACCGCAACCTATTGCTAGACCGATGAATTTTGTTGCAAATGCAATAGCATCGCGAAAAGGACCTACCGAAAAAAAGTGTTTTTCTTTTTTTTTCCGGATTTAAACTTATGCTTTGGAAGTGAAGGGAAGTCCTATACAGGTTCATCGGATTGCTATGAGTGCTCGTCTGGCGACGAGACTAAGTTTGGGGTCCGCTCCCTCCCGCAGATGGGAGAGATACATCCCTATATGAGAATTTTTGTAAAAGCTAATTTAACTATTATGATTGTGGCTAGAGGGGCTGAGAGGCCTCTACTCCCCTCAGTCTGATGGCTGGGACAGCTCGCGCGTGGTACCTAAAATGGCCTCGGAGCTGACGCGATCGTTCGGCCCATGGAGATTCACCCTCAGGCGGGTGAGAGAACTATAGTCCCAGAATACCGGTACTAACCGGTACGGCGGAGTTATTTGAGCTAGAGAAATCGCGAATCGTGTTGGAACTGGCCCCTAATCTGAAGGTGTCGTTCGAGCGATTAGTAGTCTAAGGAGTGTGCTTTCCTCAGACATGACGAGTGTCTGGGTTGTAGCGTATGTTTCGCATCTGTCCCCGGGAAGAAAGGAAGAGTTTGTGTACTCATATGCACGCATTAGAAGTTATGGTTCTTAGGCGTGACAGGAGAAAAACTAAAATGTTGACAAGAGCTTACTTCTGGGTATAGGTTTTGCCAGACGGTGTGCGCGCACATCGTAAATAAATACTCTCACCATTTATGCCTAACGCGACAAAAGATGTTTAACTTTAAAAAAACATCCATAGCTGTCATGAAGTAAGCGCGAGCGTTAAAAACACAGGTTGTTTGAATTTTTAAACTGTAATGCCTGTGTATTGTAAGTCATTATGCATTACAACATAACTCTATAAACATATTCATATCCTTATCTATGTGGAGCTCATCAGCTTGAAAAACTATTTTGATTATTTTATTTACAACTATTAAACTATTAAAAAGTATGTTTACAGTTGTCTGGATCGCTTCGCTACACACCTTACAGTACATTATTTTCTACCTGTGTCCCGCGGTTTTACTTGTGTAAAATTGAGGAGATCATTAATTTTTATAGGAAGTAATTTTGAAAATACCCCTGGTTTAAATTACATCTCTGTATTGTTTCCGGTCGCGTCGGACTGCCGTCGCGTCATCGGAATAGGAGAAATAGGAAAGAGAGAATGGAGTTGTGCCTGCGCACACAATTGTGCACAGTGATATGTCCTGCTCGTCTCTATAGTGAAGGCCGCCGTGGCCTAAATTCAGCTAGGACATTATTATTATTATTATTATTATTATTATTATTATTATTGTTGTTGTTGTTGTTGTTGTTGTTGTTATTATTACTCTCGAACTTCATTATTATTATAATATTAGTAGCATATGAAAGTATACTATAATATCACTCCCCCTCCCGATATAATAGAAGGGGGCAGTATTTTATGTCGGAGTTTCCTAAAAACTTTTTGCGCTCATGGCACACTTACTGTTAGTATTGAGTCGCGGCGCCCCAACATAATAGAAATTTAGTGATTCAATGATACGCCCCGACCTACCTGAGCCGAAAATACAGAAATTACAATTGATTATGTCATGCGAGTTTTCTTTTAGTAGGACTACTGGAAGAAATTGCATTAAGGAATACGTAGTTTTCACTTTTCTATAAATTTCAAATGTGTTTTGTTTTTGTGGACATAAATTATTAAATAAATGGTTAAATACATAGAATTACGCCGAGTTTCGTTACATATTCTTATCGATTAGTCTGATAGTTCCGATTCTTAGAGGCAGGGTGGGACCGGGGGCCCAGATACACATATCCGCTATCACCAGGCATAGCGTGAGCCCCGAGTATCGTCCGCAGAACCCAAGATTTATTTATAGCAAGCATTCTAGCTTAGACGTAAAAAACCAGTCGTGGCCGCGTGATCATAAAGCTTTTATGATCAGAGGCTGCTTCACGGCGCATCTGATCAGAGCAGGGGCCTGAATCGCTTACTCCTAAAGGGGTATTTGATTGGGTATTTTACAGACTTGTTTACAAATACCCTATCAATCCAATAATTAAATGTTCGACTTAGCCCGGCTAATGGCTAACCAAATCGATAGAGTTAATTCAGGTAAGCACAAGCCGAATTTGAAAACCCTATTGTAGGACACACTCATTAGGTTTTTAACAGAAATAGAAAGAAATCATGCGCGGAAAAGACGTAAACATAAAGTAAACATATCGTGGTAAGTGCTCAAATATTTATATTTTGGTATATTTATATATATTGTATGTTTTTGGATATTTATAATAACTGTGTAAGCGCATCAGTAGCCGGTCCGGGACAGATGCGAGTAGCAGGAGATCGGTCGTCTTGGCGTTCATTGAGAGGCCTATGTCCAGCAGTGGACCGATAAGGGCTGATAATGAAAAATGATGAAAGCGCGCAGAAGTAGGTAACAATATTCAGAAGGGTTTCCATATCGTATCGTATCGTATAAGTTACGTTTTCATTTGGGTAAGATTTAAATAAGATGTGCCTAAAATAGACTTAATCAAAAAAAGGGGTTTCCCTGGATCAGAGATTGGCGGCACCCAAAATCAAAATGGCCCACACTTTGGAAACCCCTGTTCTAATCAATAGCACCTACCCTAACATTCGTAATATTGATTTTCGTAAAGTTTGTAACATGATTGTAATAAAAACAAACTCCTGTTTTGTACTACCGATATACATAAAAGAAAGCTGCAAAGCGATAGCTACTCTGTCATATATTGTGCAGTCTTCGGATTTAAAATCGACATATATAGTGTGATTATCAAAAGCAATTTGTGTAATTGTTATGCAGGCGAATCGTGTTCTCTGTAAGCGGCAACTGGAAACTCACAAGGTGCTCAAAAAATTACAGGATAGCTGTCATTTTCCTGCTAGAATTACTTCCCCTATCTTGGCGGCCGAAAACGAAATATTACAGTACATACTTTAAACCCACACGACAACGATATTTTAACTGTAACTTAAAGCACTATGCTGTTGCGTTTTGTGTGGTTTGGGGTTTCCGGTGGCCCATTAAAAGGAAGGAAGGAAATTGTACATCTGCATAATAATTATGCAGATGTCTATGGGCTGTATTTATGAAAATTCCCATTAGGGAACTGACACGAAGATATGTTGTAGTTGTTACTCATGATAATTTCTCGTTTAATCCCTTCTTCTATAAAAATATGGTCTCCGTACTATAAAAGTCTTTAAATGCTTCAGTAAGTGTACTAGCGGACGACTTATAGTTACGTCTCTGACGTAACGGTTTGTAAAGATGAACGTAATTAACGCACATAGTTCTTCACGCTTCAGACGTTTACGTGACGTATTGCGTTTCGTTATCACTTCGCACATAAATTGTAATCCAGTTTAAGTCGTCTTTTACGAGTATTTGTTAGTGGCTTTACTTCGGGAAGGCTCAGCAGGATAGGTACTTTTACGGATATTAGCTAAAGAATTTTGTCCAGGGATGGTCAGCAAATTAGCTAGTTCTACGTGTTTTGTTTTAATAAGATCTGTTGCTTTTTATTTTGCAACAACCTCTTCAGTTTGTTCATTTATTTCATACTAGGTTCCTGTTTCTTTCTTAATATTTCTTGTAGTGTAGCTCCGCGATTTCCGCGTCACCCGCGTCCTCTCTACTTATTTTCCTTATTTCTGCTTCCTTTCCTTTTTAATTTACATCTGTGGTGTTTCTAGATGTTTAAGTTCTTCGATCGGCAGGTTCACAGTTTTTTCTTTAAATATATTTGATGACTATTGCTATTCATGTCTTTATTTCTTGTCATGCTTGTGAGATTATTTTCTTTTTTTTATAAATATTCTTTGTTGTCTTCGTGTTTTGCTCATTTTCCGTTTATTCCTCTTTGGTATCTATGTTTAGTTTTCTTCTAGTTATTGTTATTGGGTACTTTTATTTTGTATATTTTTCCAACTACAAACATAGTAGCAAATTATATGAATTTATTTCTAGTATCGTCATTCTGCATTACTTGGTTTGGCTCCTCTGTTCTGATGTTTGTTCCTAGTTTCCTTTCTAGGTCGATCCTTTCTGACAAAAATTTAGGCCATTCGCAGATGTAATGTAACAGCGCTTGGACACTTGAATCATATCTGCAAGTTTCTAGGTCAGGACATCAATATACGGCATCGTGGGGACTATTATAGCGTAGCCGGGCAGTCCCCGAACAGGTGAAGTCTGGCCTTTTCGCCGAGGCCAGGGCTATCGCTGGAGGGGTCCTGTTACCTGCAGATCCGGGACCGTCCACTAATAGCGGCTGAAGGCTCTCTTAGGGATTTAGTTGGTATTGCTACCCAATGGCTGAGTCCAACATAGGTCTGGGATCTCCTCCTCTCCTACCTGAACTCAAAAGAATATTTTGAATTCAGGAACCCGGTGTTATTAAGAAGACAAAACAAAAACACTCGTTTATATGACGTTAAATAAATAAGTCTAACTAACGATCCAGGGAATACTAATGAAATTTGACAGATAAAAAGATAGATTGTTCTCGTCTAAGAAGTGAGCCTTATTGCGCAAAATGTACCGAAAATGATTTTCTATGTCAAAATATATTGAAATTACCCATTTTGTTAGCCCTATCCTCTCGTTGCTGTGATCATCATTAGAATATGAGCTTATTTGATCCCTAATAGCCCTTGGGCCAGGTGCAAGTTTTTTCAACCAATTCCTATGCGTCGATATCTCAATATCTTGTACAATGTTGTACAGTGTAGTATCTTCTAGGCAGAAGAAAAAGAATATTCAAGTTGCTCAATTTGTTAGTTACTTTCTTGACTATAATCATCATTTGAATATGATCAACTTGGCTAATAGCCCAGGATCCAAGTGTTAATTCCTTCAATCACCCATGGTCGGTATCTCATACAACTTATAAGAGAATTTGGCTGATATAGGTTGTACAATCAGCCCCCTCTTAGAGAAAAGCGGTCGAAAAGTGGTGCACCCTTAAGAGGTGCTAGCTGTACGTCAATCCAGGGCATGGTCCGATAGCACGCGAGGGGTTTTAACCGGTATTTTGTTTCTATGCAAGTCTACACACCCATCGAATCTCTATCAAGATCGTCAGTGAACATGAAAAACAAAAAAGAACTTAGTAGAAGCTTCCTCCAAAATGTACTGAACCATGTCAGTTGTTCGTTCAACAACTACTTGTAAATTTGCGCTGCGAGCGTATAGAGATTGTGTAGATTCAATTTACCAATAAGTGTTGAGCTAATAAACCGAGCACATGTGAGCAAAATCGATCGCACGCTATAACACATACCGACTGAGGCTCACGCCGCGCTACGGCGATAATTATAACGTGGTGGCTACAATATCTGTTCGCTGATGTTGGGCGTAATCCATCACGTTTCGTTCTTACCTTCCACCTTGATTCTACGACATATCCAGGGACATACTGTATACCAATTTCTACAGCGTTTTAATTGTTAAAGTTAAGAGTCATAAACTATTAACAATTCTATATTACTGCTATATGATGCTCGCTCAAAGGGGCAGGCCTATATTCAGCAGTGGATTTCATCCGGCTGATGATGATGATATTCATGTTGAATTGGATCATCATCAACTAGATCTACTCATCCATCTAGGTGGCCTATATTATGCTAAGACTAATGTGTATCCATATTGATTTGCAAAAGTACAAGATACAAGATTTCATACTGAACAGTCATTCTTAAACGTCGTTGATTGTATTTCTTTTTGCAACCTTACGCGCATTGTAATAAGTTGTTTTTACAAAGCTGATTCTATTTAAAACAAGTGCCTAATTTAAACATACTTTTTTACAAACCTTACGTGCATGGTTTTAAGTTAGTTTTACAAAATGCATAATTTGTGACATGTGCACATCTTTTATATGGACGGTCTTGAGGCACTGACTGTGTATCTTGGTATTCTTTTTTATATAAATAATCACTTAAAATTTTATATCAAACTGTTAACAAACAAATCATAAATCGAGAATTGGGGATGTCGTATAAATTGTTCTATTAATTCTTGATGCCATTGAATGGCATAAAATGGGTGTAACTTTATGACAAAACTGAAGTAGGGGCGTATCTGGGAAAGCAATTTAGAAAATCGTTTACCAGCATCCCTCGTGCAATATTAAAAGGTTAGCATTTTTCCTAAGTTCCCCAAATAGTGTCAGGGCCGAGTGAAACATTTGCATATTTTGTAACTTATGTTCAAAATAGAATATTTGTTTGTACGCAGCGTCAGGTACTTAGTACAGGTCAGAAACCGCACGGTTCTTATTACTATCAATATAATCATTGAAACCCTTACAAGACGTTCACACTACGCGGAACAAGTAAGCGGCGGACCAACCGCGCGGTTTCCGTCGTGTCTGAACAAAGGCAAAATTTGTAGCGTCAAATTGTGTAACGCACACAAAGTACTTGTAGTCTGTCTGTCTCGCGTCTTATTTCCTGTTAATGTCTTTTTTTGTCGAATGAATTTTCTCTTTTATCCGACATCAAACAAATCGTAACGTCTTGAAAAATCAAAGACTAATATGCAGTATGAAAGTAAGAGTAGAATATAAATATTTCGATTACTTGAAATCTTAAGTAATAATATAACAAAAGCTCTTTTTGAATCCACCTGTAGGGCACGCTCTTTATTTCACAAAAAAAGGCTTCGATACGCACATGAGTTTACTGATAAAAAAAAACATTTTGAAGTGAAATGTGCACAGAGATATAAGCCTTATAAGCGCGGAAAACGTTACGCTGGATTCAGCACTATTCTCTTATTTTTTTTATCATACCCCCTGCACGTCGATACCCCGTGCCTTTTAAATTATTGTAATGTATTAAAGGAAAGTGAGCCCGGCTTATACGTACACTTTTTTATCACTTTTAATGGTAATAATAAAAAGCGTTTATTATCCAAATGAATTTACAATGAATATAATCAAAGATCTCATAGTACTTGTGTCGGGCGAATCTCGTTCTTCCATATACCTATTTTTGTGAGTGTGTATATATGTAAAAGCTTCTTATCCTGATATACCTGATGGCGAGGAGTCAAAACCGGTCGTGAAAATAAAAATTACATTTAATGAATAGTGGAAATTGTACGAAATTATTTTTATTCATCAAGTGATAATTCCATCATGAAGTGACAATACACTGCTTCAACAACAACAACACATCTTCACGTCGGTTCCCTAATGCGGTAGGCAGAAAGAACGTAGTGTCACACTTTTTAAAGTATAACATCGTCCTAACAGAATTAAATAAGTATTGATATCTGTCCCGTTTTATGTTTGTACAAAAAAGGGATACTCCTATTTCCTAAATAATAACAACAAGTACATCTTCCATTAGTCGACACCGCCTTCAGCGCTATCTACCCTTTATCCGGAAAAGGGAATTCCGATAAAGCACGTACTGCACATTCAGACATGCGCAAATTGGAATATTCTCCTAGCTCATTCAGTTTACGTTTTCTTTCTTTTATACTGTAGGGGGACAAAAGATAAATACAATTGCCGTTGCCCATGAACATCTGCATAATTACTATGCGGTGCCCTCTTTTTCTCCTCCCACCCAATGGGTCACCGGCTACTCACACACCGAACGAAGCGCGACACCGAAGCTGTCACTTACGGTACCATATGAGTGAGACCTCCCAGATCGTGCCGACCCTATTCCATCACCTCTTACTAAAACTAACGCACGAACGCATCAATATACTAATTCTACCTACGTTTTTAAGGGTTGAAATGTTGTCGAATCTTATTTGGCATTATATTCGCTATTCTTGTTATCATCTGTGTCTGTCTGTGAATAACTCACAGACATCAGCAATCTAGATATTTTCTCGGCCAATCGGGAACTATAAAATTCTTTTTGAGAGTAAAAAAACGGAACTATTACTTTTTACATTCATAAAAGGACCTTCATTTCTATTTTTAGATCGATCAGCCTAGTAATTCTTAACAGCCAAAGAATTATAACCTTGATGACCAAGCTAGTGTGGTCGTCCGCACAAATATTGACGAAAAACTAATATAGTTAAAAGTGTTTAGTATAAGTGGTAATGATGTCGAAGCCACGCCTAACATCTCTATTGATATGAGCTAACTGAGCAGGATATGTTATAGTGCACAAGTGTGTGCAGGCACAAGTACACTTGGCTATTCCCTCGTTCTTCTATTCCGATGGCAGTCTGGCACGACCGGAGAGTGGTGTAACACCGCCACTTCCTTACTCCGGACTGTTGTTAGAAATTGAAAATTCCTACAACACTTTGGTGCGACTCGGAACTCGAATCCAGAACGTCACGGCTGTGGTTGAACATGCTTACCACTAGTCCACACATATATGAGTAATATTATGTGGTTCAAACAGGTTCAAAAGCAAAATAATAGCTTTTTGAGTCTATAAAACTTTGAACTGTGAACAGTTTTTCATACAGTGTTTCATTTGGTTTGTGTATAACCTGCCCTCAGTTGATAATACAGATGGTGATAAAAATCTTCACACACCCTTTGCTCGAGCGCCAGATAATCTGGAGGAATTTAACGATTGAACGATTTAGAATTGAAGCCCTTGGTTGATATCCCACTATTGACTTTAGCTGGCGAAATCGGTCTTCACATATGGCTACAAAAAGAATGTTAAATAAAATTGAAGGATACGGTGGAAGTTTCTACATCGGACTAGCGGACACTTTTGTATATTTTAGGGAAAAAACAATTATAAAACTCGTGGCTAATTAGATTACTAATTATCCACGAGTTTTATAATTGTTTGCGCATGTCTATTGTTAAAGTTGGTAACGAACTTCGCATCTATGATTGATAGCACGGTCGTTAATGTAGACAGTAATAAATTATTTGCAATGTAATTACAACACGCACAAATACACTCATTTGTAACGTCTAGTGGGTCCTGATTGGAATATTAGTCGTTCTGGAAAGCGACTACGACGAGAACAGAAAGTGAGTAATCCGCCGTCTTTTTCGGCGTAGGTTTAGCATTTGACAGAGCATGGCACGAACGCCTAATCTGTAAAATGTACCGTCTAGATCTGCCGGATAGATTAGCCCTAACAATCACAGCTTATCTGACCAACGGACAGTCTACCGTACTACTTGCCGACAACCCTCTAGGCTCCGTCTTCTCACCAACCCTATATAAGCTCTACACTAGCGACATGCCGCGCCACCGCAGAGTAGGTCTGGCGGTGTCCGCAGATGATACAGCCATGTATAGTCGAGCCCGAACAGTCCCACTCTCAACGAAACATCCCTAAAAAGCCGTCACTTCTCTAAGTGAGTGGCTCGCACGATGGAGAATCGTGGCTAAGTCCGAAAAGATTCAACGTACATTAATTGGATCAACCTTTGGGGTGCGACCAACTGCGAAAACGCGTCAAGATTATACACCCCTTATCCCTTTACGATGACGTAATGGTTATCATCCGTCAAGTACGTAGGCGTGACGCTAGACCGAATGTTTTCACCCTTAAACCGCACATGAAGCGTGTTAGAAGGAAAGCACCATTCGTCATCCACAAGCTTTACTTTTAAGCTTTTAATTAATGCAAAGATTAAAATGTTGCTTGGAAATAAGCTAACTTCACACAAAACATGCATTAGACCCTTTATCTCATTATGCTGCGTAGTGTTCGCACACGCGTTCCTCTCGAATGTAGCTATTTTACAACGCGTGCAAAATAGAAGTTATAGGACACAATTCCATTGCCTTACGTGATTTGCCAACGAGCTCAAATCAAACCGCGCTGTACCGGCTAGGTTAACCAAGACATACGCTTCCCCCTGTCATGTTACCTCGACGAGATCTTCCAGTCCCTACGATAATGTAAGACTAACTTAAGTTCCTTCCTCCTCCTCCTTTATCCTCCTTCCTCTATAGAGGTGGGAGTGGGGGGGGGGCGTTACCACCGATACTATATCAATCTACGTAATTGCTATGCAGGTGTGTTACCGTCCTTCCTATCCCCTCCAGTGGGCCAAAAATGCACAAACCTCACGAAAATCGGCCGGCATTCAGCCACGGCGGCTACCTCTATTGAGACACGAGAGAGGGCACAAAGCCGCCAAATTCCTGGCTTCGGATTGTTATTATAAATTGATATTATCGGGATAGAACCCAATAATATTTTGGTCAGACCCGGGACTAAACACGCTTACCACGAGGCAGTTAAACCTCCCCCCAACCCAATTTGATGTAATCCATCATGGCGATACCTCTTATATATTGCTCACGGTTTTCCCTCCCGGTTTTTACTTCATAGGTGCGGAACCCTGACATGCCTCGCAAGGCACCGCAATTACTAATTAACCGCAACAATTGCGTCGAAACTGAGCTGCCTTATAAGAAATTTGAGGTAATGTTATGTCACGGAAAATTGTATCAAACACTGATTGACACTTCGCCGTCCGTTCCACCTTTCAAACTATGTTCTTAGCTGACCGCGTCAGAATTTACGTAGGTCGAATTTTTTTGATACGGATATTTTTAAGTAGGTTTTGATAACGCAAAGGCACATCAACATATGTACCAAGCAGTAAGTTTTTTTTTGGACCTAAAATTATACTGTTTATATTATGTGGAGGAGAAGCCCTATACAGCTTCAGCGAATTCCGTGAGTGTCACTCTGGCGACAAGACTAGGTTTGGGGTTGCAAGAGGAAGTAACCCCCCCCCCTGTCTCCCGCAGATGGGAGAGATGTATCCAATATAAGAGTGTTTACAATATCTAATTTACCTATTTTTATCATGGCAAGAGGGACAGAGGCGTCCCTTCTCCCCTGATTTTGACGTCTGGGGCAGCTCTCGCACGGTGACTAAAATGGCTTCGGCGCTGACGTAAACGTTTGGCTCGTAGAGAGGATGATGACTGGTGCTGAGCAGTAGGTGGCAGTCCATTGCTGTATAGCAACCGATTCCTTCCAACATGGCCGAGAAGGTACCTCTCAAACGATACCGCCGTAAAGTGATACCGTACTATGCGGAAGTGTCCGATGGCCTATTGAAGAGAAGGTGAAAGATAGTCCAGAAAGCCCCGGCTAGTGGTTTGCCCCTCTTATACATAAAGAAATAATACCCTACAATAAAGAAACGAAAAAGGCATCCACTCTCAACGCGATTTCTGGGCCTATTTACATAGGAAATAATCAATAGTATAACCTTTTCACAGCTGTAAATAGCCGCCAACAAAAAAAAAAAAAAAGGAAACCAACCAATTAAAACTACAGGACGCAATTGAATCGACCGGTTCTTAAAACTCGTAATCACTACGAAAGCTTCGGACCTTTGGCAAAAATTGTCCCTCAGTCCTCCATTGAATTAGTTGACGACCGTGTGAATTCATGAAATTATAATGAACGGTGTCAGCTTGTTGTCTGATGTGTCGTCCGATCATTCATCCGACCGATCGACCGAGTCATCCGACCAGGCGAGCAACAGGTCTGTAAATCATCAAATATATTTTTTGTTTACATCTGTTTGCGGTTTGATTAACGGATACAGATATAGCTACCGTGTTTTGACTTAATACGCCATGTTTGATTAAACCATAGATTTTTTTTACATGGGGACTAGCGACCAGATTGTTTCCGCGCAGTTTGATCCTATGGCATTACGAAGAGATGTTGCTCTGCATTTTCTACCGCATTTACATCGGGGAGTCTTCCGAGGAGTTGTTCGGATTAACACACCTTTATCGCGAATTGCATGTCGCCAGTAGGAGATGTGGAGAAGAACACGTCTGCCTAACAATTATGCGGATATTTATGGGCCTATATGACTACATTCAACGACTGTTGAATAACCCTCCTTTGCGTTGTGCAATCGGAAATATCTCCGAATGCTCTTATGCCTCCTTGTACTATAAAACTGTAATTTTAAACTGTATGTACTTTGCTTTATTTTATACCGAGATTTAATTCACTTGAGTAGCTTCGTTCTGGAATATACATTCTTTAACTTCATAATTACGTTTAGTTTTTAAATTACTTTATTTATGAATGTAGATTTATTCAAATTAATGTCCTCTCTGAAAGCGGATTCCAGCCCAAGTGTTCTTTTACAATTTTATAAATACATTTTTCAATCGTTTGTTTTGAAATGAACCTTTTATTAAAACTATATTAATTGAATATTTTATTACGTTGATTCATGTTGTATACAAACATTGACGTTTTGTAGCATCGGTCTACACCGTGCCCCACTCAGTAGACAAAAACCCGACCATAGGTACAATGGCCCCAGCCTTTTCGTACTTGTGAGATTTATTAGACAGACAGTAGGTAGGTATAACGGCCAAAACTTTATTGACGGGGCTCAGTGGCCAGGAGTGAAATCAGCGCTTCAGGTGAAGCAAAGCCAAAGACCAGGAGGGGAAGGCGCCGTTGCGCGTGGGGCACGGGAAATGGGGTGACCATTGCACTGCACCGACGTTGGTAGGAACGAAATATGCTCCAACAGCGATATTGATCTCGAGTGGTTTTGTGACTTCGGTACATATATGCTTCTTTCCTTTTTTTTTTTTTTTTTGGAGGGACCTACTACTCTTTGGCGTCGCTATTGCAATCCCTTCAGGTCATCGGACTAGCGAAGACTTTTTTATCTTCTAGTTTAGGGATCTTTCTAGTTTTAGACGATAGGGGGACAGACTCCCCCTCTTTTCCCGCAGATGGGAAGTAATGTAACGCGTTGTTTGTGGGCGCACCCAGCAGTGATTATTTTTGTCGAGAAGGGAGAGGTTTCTCCCTTCCCACGCTAGTGGGACGGCGCTCGCACGATATCGTTTAAAATGCGGAAACGTGGATAAGGATAATCGAGGTCGTTTATTCTTTGACTTGTCTGAAGAGTCCGGCCTCCTCACCCCCCCCCCCTCTCTGAGGGCGGGGTTTGATTCGCGCACGTAATCAGTAAAAGCCGTGATCATGATTTGATTTACTATTAGATCTATCTAAAGATTGCGTGTACATAATTCGTAAGTGGTGTGCGAGTGGGTCATGCTGTCAGCAGCTGTTACAACTGTGTCAATATATGTGAGGTTTCTACGCCTCGACCGATTCAAAGCCATGTATATAGAATTGTTTGTAGCAGGAAAATGCATTTACGCACCATCCAGCCTACCCATGAGGGCCTGAAGTGTGTGTCGTGTTCAGGTCGTGAGGTTATAGCTATTACCAACTAAAACTGCGATCGGATTTTGCTAATCTTTACAGAAATTTAAAAATATTAAAGTTAGAAAACAAAATGGGGTGTAACATTTATGATTCCCTTATCAACACCTGCACAAGAAAATATAATTCCAAGGAATGGAGTAGTACACTAATACAATTTATATGAATTATAAGTTGATATTTAGAGATACAACTAAATTTGTTGTACAAAAACACTTAAATACCGTTTTTAAGAATTACCATTACAACCTTCAAGCAAATCAAAGCAAAATTCAGAATTAAATATTGAAAAATTAACAAATTAATATTTCAAAATACCATCCATCAAGTAATTGTTCAAACAATTTCAAAGTGATATTCAAAAATTTTAATTTTATGACAAGTTAACCTTTTAAAACAATTTATAACCTCAATATACACTTGGTTTGATAAGTATGTAAGTTTAAATTATAATATTAGTATCTAAATACTTGTGTATTTGCGTTAAATATTGAATGAATAAGTATTGAAGTAATATCCTACCTACCTTCAATTGTCTGTCCAAAAAATATATCCTTTAAACTCTTAATTTTACTATAATAATTTCAACAATATAGTGATTGTGAGTGTGCGAAAGATAAAATTAATATCTTTCGTTTAAGATCAAAACATATGAAAAAACTTATTACTGGTTGAAACCAGTATTCAATGGGTACAATGCAATTTTTATTTTATTATAAATCATCTCGTGTCTCAGGGAGGGTTTTAATATGTTGGTCGCCATATATTACACACCTAATATTACCCCTTGGGCGCCAATATGTTACTATTGTAATTAAAATTAAAAGGACTTGTGGGGATAAGTTGTTTTTAATAAGGGTTAGTAAAAAGTGAGGGAACGAAGTCTTATCTTTGCAGTTGTCCGGACTCGATCCCTGGAAGCCCGGGTAGAATCCAGAGCTATGTTGGACTCGGCAATTGGGTAGCAATACCAACTAAACCCCTACGGGAGCCATCAGCCGCTATTAATGGAGGGTCCCAGATCTGCTGGCAATAGGACCCTCCAGCGACAGTCTGGCCTCGGCGAAAAGCCCAGACTTCACCTCCTCGGGGACTGTCCGGCTACGCCATCACCAGTACCCACGATGCCGTGTTGTTATGATGTAATGGACCGGGTTCTCATCCCAGTCCTTCCTACCCCCATTCGTCGTCAGCGGGGGGAGACCGTGTGAGCAGCCTCCTCTCTCACCTCTCACCTGCTCGTCGGCTTCCTTCTGGGACGTAACGGCCTCGCAGAAGGAAGCCATCGCCTGGTAGGACTCGTCGCTGCCGAGTATCGCTACGATGATGCTCGACTTTGACAAGTCCCCTATGCTGTACT
>JAFELO010000260.1:484230-494551 GCA_017140195.1 Eumaeus atala | reverse complement strand
ACAATAAAATAGAATTTACAGTAAAGAAGAAAACACCCAATTCCAACATTAACAGAGACTTTTCAAAAGGCAAGAAATCATGAACTCGCCCTTTTATATGAAATAATAATAAGTGCATCGTGACACGAATATGTAGGCTCTCGGCGAAAAATAGAAAAACTATTTAATTGTCATTTGGTGATGGCAGATAGCGTCAGCGTTAAATCAATCTGTCGTTCAAGCCACGTCGAAGAGAAAAAAGAGTGACATTTCTTCGATACTGATCACACCATTAGTCTGACAGTCAAAAATGACAGATATGCTTCTTCATAAAACCTCTAAGTAGCAAAATATAATTGATGCAGCTGTATCAGCAAAACGAGATCCGATCCTACCGTTTCGAACAATCTAACAATTACAAAAACGCGGAATAGGTGTTAGGAACATTTCCTGCACTAGAAGAATGTCCACTTTGTATTCCGGAAGGAAATCCCGCAACTCGTGAGTCTAACGCCGTTTGCATTAAACGACGCTAGTCTTAATGAGTTGGGTTTTGGCCGGTCCACTGTTGCCATTGGATGTCCTAGGGGGTGAAGCGTCTGATCGTCTCGACCTGCACGTGATGTTCATCCAGAGCCTGAAGTTTTTCAGAAATGAACCCATATACATACATATACATACATTTTCTTAGCGAGCAGTTTGACTTCTCGTTTTTCAACTGTTCTCAGGAATGCCGACAGGAATTGCCAGCCAGCTGTGATGTCCTCTCCACTGCCACCCAATGGGGGCTCATGGGGCTGATACTGATGCGTCTGAGGCATCAGGGATATCAGAAGCACAGGTGCCGGGGCCATTTGACCCTGAATCGGGACCTCTGAGGCTGCGGGAGTGTGGGACTGAGGGGCCTTGCCGGCGATGGGGGCACGTGGCCTTAAGCGGACGGGGGGCGTTGATGGTGGGAGGAGGGGCAGGGATGAAATCATCCTCCTTTGGAATTGGGCGATTTGGAGCCTGTGGGGTTTTTTGTCCTCGTAAAGACATGTTCCACACACCGAGTACCACACACCATCAGATCCCACCCAAGGCCGGTGACGGAGCGTAAACATTATAATACAACAGTGAGTATAATAAATTAACTTCAATTATATAAAATTTATCGTATCTTTGCAAATTGATAAATAGCTCTTAAAAACTAAATTAAATTAAAAGACGAAAAATGTTACACAACTGCTTAGTTAAATAAGCAGCTGGCCGATGATAGCGTCTAGCTGGCCGCAGATGGTATCACGGCTACGTGAGGTAACAGCTCGTTAAGATCTGAATTACAACTAAATGAAACAGACCGACAAATAAAATGCTCTTATCTTTACGTTCATTGAACTACTTATATTTTTATCCCATTTAACATATTAAATGGGATAAAAATATAACGAGCCGTACCTTTTACTTGCATATTCTGGTTCTGTCTTCATGAGGTCGTGGCTCCCATGAAACACGACAAAGAAAAATACAGTGGCATGGAACTACAAACATGTATTTAATGGTTTCTTCTCTGATGAAGTGAATAACCAATTTATTTCGTTTTCTGCTGTCTTATCTCAGTTTTTTTAAATTGTATAGGATCTTCTATACGCAGACGCATTATACGCAGATTCATTCTCCTCCTATCTTCCCCCACAATGTGCCACACTTGTATATCCCACGAAACGTGACAGCGACGCTGTCACTGCACACCGGTATCAAGACACTACCTCCTCCTATGCAAAATGGCACTACCTCTCCCCAAAAATTCTCAGTTCTTGCCAAATTTCTATGTAACAAATTCCTAAGTCTCTAGATTTTTTTGACAGACCTACATACAGGCCGATAGTAAAAGTGTTCCTTTAACGGTTCTAATTTTTCTCTTGAGGTACGGAATCCTAAAAACACAATCATCTACGTGCTACCATCAACCTTTGTTGATGTTGTAAATGTCTACTTTGATGAAAGCCAAGGAAACGGAGTTCCTGCTATTTGCACCCAACCCTAGTTTACTGCGATTCCCAACCCCACAGCCACATTAAACACATAAGTCACATGATACTACTGCAAAGTGGCAGCTATGCTGTTGCACATCCCGCGGTTTATGAATTTCCCGTGCCCACATAGAGAGAGGAAGATAACTTGTCCATAACTTCTATGCAGGTCTTGAAAAGGCTCCTACTGTTCGTTTGTCCCTCCCCCCCTCTCATCTAACACTATAAAAGTCAATCGTAGACTACCTTATAGTGCCTATTATTACCATTGTGCCATATTTCAAATGATATTATAACCAAAATAACCTAACTTGTATAATTATATCAAGACTATCGTAACGCTGGTGTTGGATAAGGTAGCGTATATCCCACGGGAGCGCATAAATATGTAACGCGAATGTGAAGTTATACAACGAACTTGCGTCATTAAATATTAATTCTGCATTACCACCTGTAACATATCTATATGATCTTTATAACCCTCTTCATGTGAATATCCCTTTAGTTTAACTAAGTTCCAAAGAGCTACTTCCGGGTGGGTCCCACAAGACGTTAATTTTAGCTGTCATACCTTACCGATACATATATATGGTTATTTTTAAAACATAGACAAAACTCAGATTGCTATAGGGAGTAGAGAGCTTATACTTTCTTTCGATATCCGCGCAGACAACTGACATATATAATAACGCAGACAAGAACAATTTTTCTAGTGTAAAACACATGAGCATACATTATTTATTTCGAATGATTTTTATATTTTTATTTCTATGTGCTAAGGCACGAGCGTCGTCTCGCCTTCAACCCCGCTCTTTAGCAAACGTGAAGAGTTTATAACATTCGTCATTAAATCTATATTTATTTATGTGTCGAAAGAAAATGTAATAAATTTTCTAGTGACGCAACCAAGAAAGGAAGTAAATGATGTTACCTATAATATATTCCTTTGAGCTTGCTGGTGTTAAAAAGTACACGTCTGTACCCCATGGAGTTGGGCAAACAGCTTGTTGTTGTGTCAAGTCTCTTCACATGAACTTATTAAGTACCCATGATGTGACAGTGGACAGTTCGGACACTGGTAACTCTATTAGAGATAGCCTAAACTAAGTTCAAATATTATAAATCCAAAGCCCAAATTTCATTGATATTTGATTCTACCTTGGAACAATGCGCTAAAATTTCAAGGTCTCATAAAATGGGGTATTCGTCAATTCCTCCGTCAAAGGCTCTTAGACTATTACAACAACACTCGCTATTAAAATTAATTGGACGTTGATATAAGATATTACTCAAAGCCTAGACCTATGTAATCAGTTAGGTCCAATCAAAGTTTCCTATATACTCGTATCTACTTAAGTGGCATTGTCTTCATACCAATGTAACCGTGTTACCGTTGTGAGTTTTCCTGTTTATTTTTTTTTTATTTTGTAGTTAATTTAATACTTTCTTTTAGTTTGATGTGAATTATTTGTACCGTACTATCGTTTTGTACTATTTTTTGTATTTTACTTAAAATTGTATTGTACTTAAAATTTTTTGGTAATAAGGGGTTAATTTCATAACATATGTGAGCAATAAGAAAGGGAAAGGGGGGTTCAAGATTATATGGAATTTAAGAATGTTACAAGGGTGAAACTGTGGGTCAACTGTGCAAGGTCTTTTTTTATAGTATAGGGGGACAAACGAGAATACCTTCTTACGACGTTGAACATCAGAATAATTACTAATCCGATGCGTTGCCCTCCTTTTCACCTCCCCTACCCCCCATTGGGCTACCGGCTACTCACAAACTGCACGAAACGCGACACCGCAGGTGTCACTTTACGTCGGTATCAGGTGAGCGAGAGTTACTTCCCCGGACGTGACGGCCCAATATCTTTGCACAGTGAAGCGGGCTTTATCATAATAATATAGACACGCGTGCCGTCTTTTGAATTCTCCGCATCTTGTAATAACGGAATCTAATTACTAACGGAAGTGCATCCAAATAATATTATATTCTACTCTAATTGAACATAAGGCATACGTATTTATGTCTTAGTGTACGAATTGTGTTGTCGGCTAACCGGCTTGACGGATGCAAATCATGCACTGCTCAGATCGCCGCACTACTGTACTGCGGTACTGCGTTCCACTCCATGTGATTTCCGATGCAATTTATCATGTGCGAATTATACGTGTAACTATGGCCCATTGGATGGGTGGGCGAAAGGAGGGCAACGCATCCAATGACAATAAAGTTGATGTTTATGGGCACCAGTAGTCATCAAAATGCACTAATTACTCTTTTGCCTATACATAAATGAAAAAAGAATATTTACTAGTACTATTGATCGCCCAGAGGTCAGAACTTTTATAACTCGTCGAAATTCATTGAAAGAGGCCGATGCACAGCAGTGAACGATAAGGGCTGATAATTATGACCGTGATCAACATTACTGTTACATAAACACGTATTGTACGTCGGTAATGATCCATGACCCGCGGGATACGAACCCGTAACTTCTGGCGCAACATGCATGATTATCTGAGCAATGTTATCACTGCGCTATTCTTTTGACGATCGGCTATCAAAACTGGAAATATAATATGCAATTCGGTCGGATTATAAATAAATTTTTGATATCTATTGTACAAAAACGTACTGAAATCCAGCCCGGGGAATATAAATACATCCGAAACTGAACCACAAACGAAATTGATTTTTTGAATGGTACAGCCTAGCACCATTACAATTACAACCTGTTTTACACTTCAACTGTGGTACAAATAATTTCTCCAAAAATTAAATGAAACTGATGCACTTTAACAAGGAAAAATGTCATGTTACGTTTCTAAATGCAAACCCAGAACAATTAATTTTACATCATTTTGATCTAACGACTAAAGGCGCAAACTAGCTTAAACATTCTACTATTTCTGCCCTTTTAAAGAACTGGAAATGAGTCAGGGCTCCTAGGGAGTCATTTAATTTTGTACTGGCATCAGTTACTTCTTCGAAATCATTTCATGAGACCGGAACTCGAGGTAATCGAATTCTGAAAGCATGTTAATACAATTTCTTACTTAAAATATTTTTTATTAAAAAAATTATTGTTGTTTTCTATGTTTCTCGCTTAGATAAGGATAACGTCTTGTCAATGGCGATATCGAATGACTTCTCGTGGACTGATAGCAAAAATATCCAGTTCTGGTGACAACTTGATTTTTACAGTCACCCCCGGAGCCTTGAATATTTATTACCATTTTTTATTAGGGTGGTGGGTAGGTAGGGAGGTAGTTAGGTGGTGATAAGTATTTTACCTTTGGGTGACAAATGTATTTTTTTAAACGAGCTTGGCCCGCCACACTTTCCGCCGCTGCTACTCCTACCAGCCAGGATCGATAGCGGCAACCACTACCCTTTGATGTTATAGCAGGGAGCCCGAGGGAAAAACTAAAAAAACTGTCTTGGGACCCGCAACGAATTTAATCAGAAGGAAATAGGGGGAGTAGAAAGTAATTCCAGTTTCCCTCCCTAGTCAAAGCGGAAGACAATATAAGATTGTAGGTGACAAATGTATGTCTTATCACTCAAAATGCGAGCATAACAGCCATGCTAATGTATTTTTTCACTGTTTAGGTCACACTTCATCGCAATTAAACTTATACGAAAATTTAATGTAAACGATGTATTTTCCAACAAAAATATTACATAAAAATTAGAAATAATTATGTATTATTTTTTATAGAGTCGAGTGCAAAAACAATGCTGGATGGCTTTGTGTTGTACTGATGAAATATTTATTAAAATTTATATTCCAGTGGCACATTTCGTCGAGCACTCGCGAATTTTCCTAACTTTACCTACCGCTACACCAGAAACACAGCTCACTTTTGCTAGTATCCTCATTAATTATACGCAAAATATTTCGTCTATATTAACATTTTAAAGAGGAAACATTTGATTCTCCGTTTGTTTGTTTGCAACGAACAGGTTCCGTAACTACTGGACCGATTTGATAAATTCTTTTACCACTAGAATCCTACATTACCGCTAGCCTATGTCACCTAGTCAGTAGGCTACATGATATTTTCCTAAACGTTACAGGTCATTATAAAAACTTGGATAATGTAACTAAAGGTGTGCAAAAGTATCAAAGTAAATCCTTATATCGCAGCTGCAGAAATTATTGAGAACTTGCTGTCCTGAATGAAGTTGTTCTGTCCTTGATTGAATTGTAGGTCATATGGTACGGTGTAATGTTTGCGAGGCCGAAATTAAAATTTACAATATTTGTATTTCAGAAAATCGATAGATATCCGTGCGAAACTGTTGGCGTGGCGCGGCGGCATGTTACTAACAAATACTGGACCAACAAATAGAACAGAAAACCCAGAGGTAAAATACCGTATTACGAATTCCTTTTCAATAAGCCTCGTTATTTCGGAGCATTCACACGGCTGGTCAATGACATAATATTTTAGGGTTTGCTTTTATTTGTTCTACATCATTCTTTATAAAATTAATTTGTTCTACATCATTCTTTATAAATTTAATTTGTTCTACATCATCTTTATAAAATTAATTTGTTCTACATCATCCTTTATAAATTTCATTTGATCTACATCAGCTTTATAAAATTAATTTGTTCTACATCATCCTTTATAAATTTCATTTGTTCTACATCATCTTTTATAAATTTCATTTGTTCTACATCATCATTTATAAATTTCATTTGTTCTACGTCATCTTTATAAAAGTTTGTGCCATTGTTACACTACACCTGAAATGGACCACCGAATAACACAATTGGAGAGCTTTTCCATTCACATATTACACGGAAGTGAAATGAATATAGTAGACTTTTAAGACTCATTAAAAGTTGTGTGACTCATTAAAAGTGCGGCACTTAAGTTTTTATTAAATCTCTTGATTGATAGTCAATAAAAGGTCATTGAAAATATAAATAAAGGTTACTTTTTATTCCGTTGTAAATAATAATTATCCTCCTATCCTAATAAGTTATTATGCAACAAAGTCTCAAAAAGCTTTTTGTTTGTTCGTGTCCGATTTTTTTTAGGTCTACTGAACGAATTTTTATGCAGTTTTCGCTATTCGCAGGATAGAGCTATTCCCGAGGAAGGTTAGTGTATAATTTATTCACTGGTGAAACCAGGGCGGATAGCTAGCACCTCAATATTCTATCAGCGAATAATAAGCACTTGTCGGGCTACAAGGGGAGAGTGTGTGGTGTATTTTTTTTGTGAAAAGCTACGGATTAATTATGAAGTTAGTCATGGCCTATTGGAGATTGTCGTAAGGAGCAGTGCATAGAAATAAGGGTTATTGTCATAATAACCCTGATTTCTATGGGCTGCGGTAGTCTTCAAGAGGCTGCGAATGCTGGTTTGCCCTTCTATAATATAAAAAAGTGATTATGAACTTTTGGGATCATAGTCAGTCGATACCTAACAACAAACGACATGATGCCATAAATGTGCGGATGACAAAGAAATATCGAAGAATATTAGTATGACAGTGTATTTCAACAACTAAATCTAAAATTAAAACAATAAATACTAGAACATTTCAATTACAAACATTTCAAATGGTACAGTGGTGCGTACACAGAAATATACAAAAGGATTAAATGAAATTATAAAAAAGATGAACAAAGCATGAACTATAATATTAATATTAACTTTTTTTGGTGTCGTGGGTTAACACGTCTATGCGGCATCACCGGCCCCAGGCTGGATCCAGTAGTGTGTGGAGTTCGAAGTACCATCTTTTGTGAGGTGCACAGAAAGTATAATCTTCGAGATCACCTCGAGGAACTCCGATCATCCAAAGAGGATTTGTGCAGCGCCTAAGGAAAACCCCACTAATCTATGAGAAAACTAATCTATGAGAAAACTAATATATGAGAAAACTAATCTATGAGAAAACTAATCTATGAGAAAAGAGAGAACAATTAGTTTTTACGTGATAAGAAGTGTTTTATGTAATTCCCGATTATCGCCTATTTTTGTCACAAACTTTCACCTAAATCCGTTTAGTAGTCTTAGAGTGAAACAACATATAAATGTACATATAATTCATTTATATATTACGCTAAATTGAAACTTTCCTCCATTAAAATAGCGCACGAGGTGTGTACGCGACTGTACGCGTCCGGTCGCATGCTAGTTCTAGCAATTTCCGTTTTGAGTACACCTCGCCGTAGTGGTATCGCCGCTGCTGTGAAGTGGACGGAATTTAATATTATGTATATACTGTTTTAATTTAATTTTGTCTATAAACTATCCGAGCCCTGTGTTTTTTCTCGCGGTTACTCTGCTCCTTTTCGTGTCCTCCGTGTTGGTATGTAGTTTATTACATTCCTTGGTAAATGGGTTATCTAATACTGAAATAATTTTGCTAATCGGACCAGTAGACCATGTGATAAGCGCGTTCAAACAACAAAAAATAACTCTTCAGCTTTATGATATAAGTACATAAAAGGGATAGGTAGGCATTTAAAAATAGCACCGACGAAGGAATTGTGGCCATGAGATTACGTTGCCAAGTCCTTGTGGGGCATCTTGAAATATGAGTAACAAATGCATGTTATTGATTATGACACTAAAGATTCGACTTGGCTAGTTTTTATCATCAAAGCAAATGGTAGGAAAATTCCCATTTTTACACTACTGTAATACTACACTACAGGCAAGCTGAAATTATTTAGAGAAAATTAGTTGATTCTACGAATATACTCTGTAGTATGTGAGTAGAAATGACCTAGAAAAAACTTTATTGAAGTATTTTAATGTCTCTCTTTTTATCAAACTGACATACATAACAAAGAAATAAAAGTGTGTATTTAAGAAAGTAAAATTCAAATTTATACATAGAATTTTGCACCCACAGCCCATATAAATATCAATTCTTTTTGACTTTTGTGGCTTGAATTGTAGCGTGTAATACACACGCTACATTGTCGCCAGTTCCTTTTATTTGAACTTGGCTGGAGACGCTATCGCGTAACTAAGTATAGACAGATACAGAAATATATTAAACTGAATAATATAAAATAATAGCATTAGAAAGAAATAGAGATCTCTATGATACAAACAAAAAAGTACATACAAAACTACATGTCTGTACAATTGTACATAGGCAATGTTTAACTAAAAAGATCATACGGGTGGAATGAAAATGTACCAACAGAAGCAACAATTTTTGTAAAATTCATTTTTAATTTGTCTGTCTGCATCTATTTTTGGTTTTTGTGTTAAATTTTGTGGTTAAATAAATGTCTTAAAATTGCGTGGCGCTGGCGTGTAAATATGTACACACATACTACGCCTTACTTGAATTTGGCTGGACACGCTACTACGTAACTAAATATAGACATATATCAACCATAGGTATCAGAAAGATCACATGATAAGACTTAAAACTACAAACTGCATGTCTGTACAGCTGTACATGGTCAAAGTATTGGAAAAAAGAGTATACGGATGGAACGCAAAAATACCAACAGAATCGGTAGTTATTATGAGTTTCAATTTTCATTTGTCTGTATTGAGATAAAATATTTACATGTTTTACAATCATATTTACTTAAAGAAACAAAAGTGTACACCGTTTCACATCTAAACTTCGAAAGTACTTCGATATTCCATGCTTTATAAGGAATGAGCATAAGCTTTAGTGTTACAGTTTATGCTCAGAGCGTCCCTTTAAATGCATTCACTAAGATAACCCATCATTCACTGACAAACTGCGCAGTAACAAATTATTCCACCAGATGGAAATTTCTAGAAGGTTTTTCTTAGAATAATTTAGCCATCGACTCTGCATAAACTAATATACGGGGCCCATAGAAGGAGCAGTGCTTTGTTTTTCCGGTACATTAGTTTGATGGCGTTTCACCCTCTCAATGATTTTCCCATTTAGCTAAATTTATTGGCATGTTGTTGTCAGGAGCTCACAGGCTATGCGTACTTTTAGTTTAATACTATCGATCCGCCCCAGCTTCGCCTGTAAATAACAAGAGGTATTTTATAGTAAGATAGATAACGCCTTGTAAGTAGCCGGTGGAACTTTGTAGAATGCGGTAAATCAGGGCAACAACATCTGAATATGATATGTGGATTATGTAATTGCCTACTACTCATTTATCCTCTACTTATTTATACTATAAAAAATAGTGTTAACTCCCTAATGTTATTTATATTTATATATATTCTGTACTACCGGCGGTCCGTTAGTGACTAGCGGCATCAAGTCACAGGCCGCATGAAACGCAACGTGTGTTCACCCTATAGAGCGGCAACATGTCAGTGCCAGAACTAGT
>JAFELO010000260.1:438531-461135 GCA_017140195.1 Eumaeus atala | reverse complement strand
TAAGAACGAAACAAAGCAAACTCCAATTCCCGAAATGGCTTGCACACACTTCTCGAAGAATAAACAAAACCCCCCACACAAGACCGACACAGACAAAAAAACACGAAACTGCACGGAACACCACAACAAAACTATCAAACAAGCAACACGACACAAGTAAGTCGCTCACACACCCCTGCCCCGGGACCGAACGGTCAAATCCAGGACATGAAGAGACATAGATGACTTACTGATACTTTTACCGATACGAAAGCCGAACTACAAAAATATAAATAGCCCCGAACCCAAAGTCGCACCAGAAAATTTTCGACACTGAAAAATGCGCCTCCGAAAGACCTAACGGTCGACACCACAGACAATATGATCCTAATACTAGACACAGACCAAGTACTGGAAAAACAGAATCAATGGACACTTTCATCAGCATAGAGCAGTCAAAAAAATGAATAAGCTTGTTACTAACTATATAAATTAATCCTATTTGAATTCTGTGCTACCCAACTAGCATAGACATATTTATTGAGTTTGTGTTCATTACAAACCTACCACAGAGCCAAGGATATTTCGTTTTCGATTTTTAAACTCAAAACATTTTACTGTTATAATTCGATTGTATTGAACGTGGTAGAGTACGCAAATTATCCAACCTCTTAAACAGAGGGTTCCGGCTTCGTGACTAAGGGTTAACACAGTACCAGGCAGATGAACACTTTTCTTGCTGATTGTGCGATGCAATATTTTTTTGGGGTTCTCACAAGTTTTTGTGCATAAATACATTAAATTGCATAGAGGGCAAAAGTTGTTTTTTAACGTGATACCGATTTTATAGTTTGCAAACAAGCAGTCGTCTATTGATAACTGATGGCACATATAAACATCCTCAAAATTGTATAGCAGAAGCGTTGCTCTGTTCCTCCTCCCCTCGGAAGGGTGACCTCCCGCGTCCCCCAATTCGGCTGAAATTCAGCATAGGCCTTCCAGTTACAACACTTGGTACAGCAGGACCTTTATATACACGATCACAACCTTCTTTCTTTCTTCTCACATATAAAATAAAGTCACCAAAAGCTGTCTGTCTGTATGTGATCGAATCTACTCAACGGATTTTTGAGTACGGATTTGGTTTTCAACCATGGATAGAGCGATTTCCGAGAAAGGTTATAATGTATAACATGGCTCTGTCATGACGGGCGAAGCCGGGAGGGATCGCTAGTTCGTTATTATAATGTACGCTACAGAGTAAAAGGATATTTTCAAAGTGGATTGAAAATTGAAACACCAGTCGGTCATTCCGTTATACTAACAAAACTCATAGAACACGATATGAAGCGCACTGCGACAGTTTATCTGTTGCATTTTTTACTATTAAATATTTATTTCCTCGTGAAACTAAATGAACGTTCAATTTTAATGAAATACGAACGAGATCGAAACTTATCAATATAATATATGACCGGCTGCGTCAGTTGGTAATGTGATGTTTATTAGTCCGCGATTTACGCCCGACGTCGCGGGTTTCAATCCCGTCTAAGTCACGGATGTCCATGTAGACATATGTATGTCCTATATGTGTTTCTATAATAAAAATCTGTCACGTTATCAGTACAGAGTATTTATCATGGGAGGCTTAACTAGTTTTTCTTCTTCTTTTTTTATAATAATAGGAAACAAACGAGTATTTGGATCTTTTTAACGATTACCGACGACCATGAATATCAGTATAATTATGCCGATGCCTTTTTACCTCCCCACAACGAGCCACCGGCTACTTACAGACCGACGAAACTAACCACCAAGCGCGACACCGTAGCTGTCACTTTACGGCGGTATCAAGTGAGCGAGAGGTACCTCCCCGGTCGTGCCGACCCAATTCGGTTGCATATGAGGATGTAGTGTCATGCACCTTGCATGCCACTACCTCCTCCTACGCCGCATGGCACTACCTCTTACTTCAAGATATAACGTATTTTTATTCAAATTGTAGTGTATACTGATCTCAAATTTCTCCGTTGAGTAGTTTTTGCGTCAAAGAATAATAAACATACATTCAACCATAAACAGGAGGAGAAACGAGCAGTTGGAGCCTGCGACCATAGATATCGGAGATATATATATATATATATATAGTCGTTATGCAAATGGTTTGCCCTCCCTTATCCCCTCATCACCATCACTAGGTCACCGGTGTGCGGTAGTATAACGTGAGCAACAAATGTCTCCCCCTCGTGCCGGCCCAATTTGGCTGTAATGAAGCATGGATTATTATCTGAAACACGTGTTTAACTTAAGCACAATTATAAATTTGTTGAAATATGACTGACGCACACACCCGCCCGGAACATGGGCACACGTGATCCAAACGGCTTACCCACAAAGAGGTACTAAGCAAACCGCATTATGAGTGACCTAAATTTCCCAACAATGTGCGCAGAAATTTCCACCGGGTGGAAAATAACAAAAATAATTGTCCCAACAAAGCCTTTTCAATGAACAAGTACCACATAATCAATTTCATACTAATCAATAAGGGATATTATTAATAGGAAATAGAAGTACTTCTTATACGTATTAATTAGTCTCGGCATAAATGTAATGTTCTAAAGAAAAACTTCTTTTGTTAATAATGCTTTTCCTTACTGCTCAGATTATATTTTTTCGTACGAACACTAGTAGGACGGCCATATATTTTCAGGCATTTCACTGATGGTAGGACCTGACCAAACTCTATGGCGGTTTAAAATATTTTTTTATCGAAGCTCGCTTGAGAGTATGGTCGTTCACTTTAATTAAATAATCAAACCAAAAACCAATCATAACACCTCAAGAGAGCAAGATATAATAAGTACAGCCTGTGGTAAACGGGAAAACCAAATAATTATAATTATTCGGGAAAACTTACCGCTCACATATTACCAGCGTAAAGTTACATGTTCAGTGTTTCGTGTGGTCTGTGAGTAGCCGGTGGCCCAATGAGGAAAGGTGAAAGGAGGGCAACGCATCGGCATAGTAATTATGTGGATGCTCTTTGGCGTCGGTAGTCGGAAAAAGGCTCTGATTAAAAAAATACTATAATAAGTAATTTTTAATATGTGACAAAGAGAACTTAAACTTGGAACTGTCTGTCCGTCATAATCTGTCGCCATTCATGATGGTATAAGAACATATGAAACTTGTGTTATAGGCATAGATCTAGAAAAATACCAAGATATACAGTGAGCGTCTCAAACCCGTCTACATAAAAGGTGTGCTACTGTCAATATACGCACTTTGTAAAAACAACTAAAACATATGCGCGTAAAGTTCACATTTCAAAGAAGCATCTATCGAATAGAATGCATTGTAAAAACGACTCAAAATCGTACGTGTAAGGTTGACATTGCAAAAAATTTGCTTATATACAAATGTTTTGTGTTTTTTAATCAGTGGTTGTAGGAAATAAAATGATGAAGTTAAAGAATTAGTTTAGGCGCGCTAGTTTCTGATTCCTTTCGTTGTTAGATAGCCCATTTATGGAAGAAGGCTTTAGTATACTTTTTATTACTTATTTTGCAATAGGTAGTTCCATGATGCATTGCAGCGAAATTGGGCCAGCCCGACCGAGGAGGTACCTCTCGTTCACATAATACCGCTGTAAAGTGCCATCTTCAGTGTTGCGTTTTGTGCGGTTTATGAGTAGCCGACCGGGCTAATCACGAACACATTAATCGTAATTAATGTGTTCGTGATTAGCCCGGTAACATAAAGGGGGTAAGAACGGCAGCGCTACCTCATCACCTCTACGAGGAAGTGTCTGGATCACCAAAAGCTCCAAATGCTCGGTTTCCCCCAAAAAAAAAAAAACACCTTCTTCTATATCAGTTGCACCATATTCAAAAGAAAAAAAAAAGGTACATAAGTAATTAGTTTTAATTTGTAACAAGATTAACTGCAGATGGCTGAGATAGAGCGTACACAAGTATCCTGTCATCTAAATACTTAATGTTTTGTGAAAATATTTTCCTTTTTCCTACGCAAATAATTCCATCACTTCACACCCACCGTGCTCTTCTCCATTTAGCCTTTACTGGCAAATCTTTTTTTCTTTTGTGTTCAAATGAGAAACCTTTTATTAAAAAAAAATATGTTTATTTTATTATTATTAGGGAGTGATAGTGCCATGCTGCATAGGATGAGGATGACACTATATCCTCCTATGCAACGGAGTTGGGCCGGCACGACCGGGAAGGTATCTCTCGCTCACATAATACCGCCGTAAAGTGACATCTTCAGTTTCATGCGTCGTACGGTTTGCGTCTAGCCGGTGGCCCATAAGGGGGGAAAGGAGGACAACGCATAGGCATAGTGATTATGCCTATGTTCATGGGCGTGGGTAGTCGTAAAAAGGCCCCGATTACTCGTTCCCCCTATTTTATTAAAAAAAAAGTTGTTTTTCTTTTAGGATTTGATGTAGTGACAATGGAAATATGAATAACACTTTCAGCCTGGTAACGGATATCAAAATATATGAAAAGAAATGGGTAGGTAGCTCAAATTCAATATAGAAGCGTACAGATAGCTCTTACGGCACGCTAAGTGATTGAAAAGTAGGTAAATTACAAATAGTATCTATTAACTAGTGTTGATCAGAAATTTAATTAATTTTGTTAAACGAGTATTGGTATTTATTCACAAAATCTTTTACTTTTCCAGTTGATGCGGATACCGGGCAAGAACACTTCGGGAATAATCTATGTCGCGTTAACAGGAACCGGAAAACCCCTTTTTTGATGAAGCCCTATTGAAATCTTATCCAAATTGAAAAGGAAACTTATTGTTTGTGTCAGACTTTCGATGTGGAAACCCTTTCGAATATACTTCTGATGCCATTACCCAGTTAAAATAAAGCCAGGACCTCGTGGTCTTTGGAACATGGTTTAGGCCGCTTGGGTTTGCAGTTTTCTTTCACGAGGCAGTGATGCCCGCAAAATAAACTGCGCAGAGGGAGATCTAGTTACTAGTCGCACAAACGAACGAACTGCGCTCCGTGCGGAAGTGGACGGACGGCCTTCAACCTCCAGCACCGCTCTAGAGACCCCAGTTGGGGCTGCTCGGCACCCAAATAGCGACGGGTCGCAAAAGTGTATCACAATGTGTTCTATGCGCGCCTTCCTATCAGAAGCATTTCACCGTCTTCAACAAGACCGTCATTAGGCAATAAATAGGTGGTATACGTATAAATACGTCTGCTGAGGTCTCGACACTGACCATCGAGCCTGAACAGCGTGTGGTTTCAGACAGGTCAAGTCCAGCATAACCGCAACCTTACAACAGTTCCCTAATGGATTCTGAAAGAACGGAGCACCAGATTCCACGATCCTTACATACCTGCCTTGCTTCCTCCACATTCATAACTTGTACACATGCGCCGGTTGCGAGAACTCCACAATACTCCGCTGAGAAGGTACCTGGGTATCTGTCTGACCCATACCACATGTTACTCTCGGCTGCAAGAGAGGGGTGTAAATAGGAGTGAGAGTGCACCCATGGTACATCCATCTCTCGTCTCAGCTCCTATAATATACTATGGCAAAGAGAATGTAACTACGTCAATCTCTTTGATATTTTGGCATCAAGGAGAGCACCCGACGGTGATACCGTTTATAATTAAATATAGGAGTTTCATTATCATTGTGGTAGGTACCATAAAACCACACCAATAAAACTTTTCTAATCCCTGAGATTAATCCAAACATATATATTTTGCAGTGTTACTTTACTTGCAAAGATGCCAACACGTTCTTTTAAAGCAAGCAATAACTTGGCTAGTTATTTATTGTGTAGGATTGAAAGGTAATTAACAAAATAAACAAAACGTGCCTGCCAGCGCCATCTTATGTCACGTTTATAAAGTGAAGACAACAACTTTCTATAATGTATTATTACAGTACAAAGAGTCAATTATCGAGATTTTCCGAAGCCTTTATGGCACCGAGGACGAAAGCCTGAAGACAGAAAACTTACTGCGACACGAGTGTCCCACATTGCTTTTCAACAAAGTGTATGGGCTTTTTTTCCGAAGTGAAGTGTAAAAAAAGTAAGTAGGCATTATAAATTGAATTTCGGCGATTCATATGAGAATAATAATAACATCAATTTAAAAATTATGTATTTTATTTTTTCAATAAATCGCACATAATTATACTTACAATAGAATAAAATCATTGATTATAAAAATAAATGTTCTTAAACTAGAATATAGATACAAATGTACGTACTAAGCGCGCTACAAATTATTCACAAACATATTTACACAACTTGCGGAAGACTTACAAATAAATGACTTCATTCCAGACAGGTAACAGAAGAAACATACTTCAGGCAACCTACACGAACGGCATAGAACACTATACATTTAGGTAAAATTAATTATTAATTAAACGATGATTATAAATATTTTATTCAAAATTTCATTTAACAATGCGTGTGCGTCAGAATTTATAGCAAACGGAGAAAGAAATATGTTTACATTTGTAAGCAGGTCTGTTAAATTCCCTGCCCATATTTTGTAACGCATGTATAATGTTATTACTAGACAACACATGCCCCGTGGTGGACATTGTAATTAAAATATGTTTGTTTTTTATATTTGTTAATTTACTAATAAGACTGTATGTAAAATCATTTATTATAATATAATTAAAAATAAATGAAGATTCATTTTCTGCATTAAAAAAAATATTAAATTAGAACATTTTTAAACTAAGTATTATACAATTATGACTAAATAACTTAGCGATATTTTATATGATATTGAAAGATATGATTTATAAAAAATAACATATCTCTGAGCACTATATTTTCACTCGAAACCAAATTATTATTTTTTATCACAAAAGATATTGGCATAAGCTGATTTTTACTTTTTATTACTTGAATAAAAATATAGATATTTTTGCTACTTATTTAACTAATATGCTAACAATATTATTATATTGTTATATAATCATATAATTACTTAATTTTTGAATTATGTACATTGGTAACAATGTTTTGGTCTGTTGTTACCCAGCGATTGGATGTGAAAATGAATATTATTAAGCATATAAATACATGTATGTAATACATATATATTATTTTTACTTTATTTCGTACTTCTTTGTGTGAACAAATTCTATTAAATAATACAGACGATAATATTAAAAATATATTTAATTTAGTCAGTAAAGTATTATTTTTACCCATAATTATAAGTGTGAAGGTGACTGATTAAAAGAGTGCGCCGCCCGCACAAAGAATCATCGCTTCTACTTACTTTACTCATGTCAACAGATGGCGCCGTATCCTATCTAATTACGATTGTCGCTCCCACATGAATTAACATAAGATCATACTTTAATAATGCTGGAGTAGGATCATATATGTTCTTATAATTATTTATTACAGTATTCTTTTGCAAGTATAATATTTGTTACATCATTAGACAGTCGAAGATGATTATAATATTTAAAATATGTAATGTATAAATGAATATTTAATTTCTTGGCAAGTTAAAATTATTTTCCGTTAATTCTACAAAATATTTAATGACTAATTAATTACAATTGTAATGACCAAATACGTAACATTTGCTTGTGAAAAAATGTGGGATAAAAAGTGAAAAATATTTTTTTAACAATATTTGCGGTTACTAATGAACATAGAATAAAATGGGGAAATAATCAGCGTGTCACTCAAAAATAATTAATTAATAGGATTTTATATTTATTGTGGTAGCGATACAGGAGCTAACACACCGACAGAGACGGAACTTACTGATTAATCATCTTCCCTTTTTTAATGACTATGTCCCTATTGACGCACTTAATTCATTTGTCTAGATGTAATTATCATGTAACAGTGAAAAACTACCTCATAACATAACCGAGGTTTGTCGATGTTGTGTTAGAATGTGGCGTCCCACCCGGACAGGTCGTCGGGCGGGGGTTCGTCCGCGTCGGGCGGGTACTGGTCGAAGTTGTGCGTGTCTATCGCTGACTTGACCGTCGGCATGATGGGCGGTTCCAGCGTGCGCTGAGCGAGACCCTCCCAGTTGAAGCCATCGAACCATCTAGAAAGGTAATACAGACAATTAGCGTTTTTACGACTACCGACGCCCATAAACATCCGCATAATTACATTGCTGATGTGCCTGCCCTCTTTTCTCCGTCCCTCCAATGGGCCACAGTCACAAACCGCACGAAACAGGACACCGCGGATCTTTACGTCGATGTAGGCGAGAGGTAAAATTGCAACAAATATAGTAGATTATTTATTTTTATTCCTTAGAAAAGTGTAAAGCGCATAAAAGTATCACATTCCTCAAATGTTGTTCTTATTGTGTGCACTGTTACGTTCTTTTGTGTGTGACGGTTCGCTATAAAGACAATCTCCATCACCATCATTTATGTCTTCATATTTTTAGTTTTTATACGGGTCACGGGTGATGTCGTATTTTTTCAATGAATACCAGTTCGGGCTGATCATAACTATTCACTAAGATATGGAGTAGATATCACTCCGCAGTCGGACTAATTTCTATTCTCGCGAGTGGTCCAAACTAGCTTACTACTGTTAAGCATAAAAACGGATAACAGTTGATACTGCTCAAGTAGATAGTGGTGCTAATTTCTTATTGCCATCAGATGGCGTTGTTTATGCATGTAGTATCTGTCCTGGTTTTCCTTTTCATCGCCAGGTGGCGTTCCATAATTAAAAAGACCTAGTTTAGTTACTCTACTCCAGTAAGCAGATGACGTTGTATGTACAGCGAGCCCTGTTTCATTTATCCACAGATGGCGTTGTATCAGTGCTACATGGATAGCTGCTCATAATACTCACTTGTGCTTCTGTATCTCAGTGATGCCGCCTCGCTGGTAGCCGAGTCGCTCCGCGGGGTTGTCGCGGCACAGCTTCTTGATGAGGTTGGCGGCGTTACGCGTTATGCAGCGCGGGAACTCGACCGCGTCGATACCCTTCAGGATCTTGTTGTACGTCTTCATAGGGTCAGCGCCGGTGAATGGAGGTGAGCCGGTCAGCAGTTCGAACATCAGAACACCTGGAGTTGTAAAGATATCATCTAAGTTGTTCATTTATTATCATACTTGAAATGTTGTAGGCACTAATGTGCAGACACAACCGGGGAGGTACATCTCGCTCAAATGATAACGATGTTAAGTGTCTGCCATGCTATCGCGTTTCGTGATGAAGTGAAGTGAAGAATAATTAAGAACAACGCTCCTGCATAATATTATGCGGATGTCTATGGGCGTCAGTAGTCATAAGAAGGCCCCGACTGTAGTGCCCTTATACTATAAAAAATTACAAAAATGAAAGAAAAAAACAAAATGATGTGTCCTTTACCTAACGACCAGTAGTCGGCGCTGATGTCATGACCCCTGTTCATGATGACCTCGGGTGCCACGTACTCCGGCGTCCCGCAGAAGGTCCAGGTCTTGCGGCTCGCCTGCAATTTCTTCGAAAAACCAAAGTCCACTAGCTTCACGTAGCCTTTGGAGTCAAGTAGTAAGTTCTCTGGTTTGAGATCTCTGAAAAGACGTAACAGTTTGAGTGAAAATTTTAATCTACTTGAATATGATTAATCTATGTTATGCCTCATATATATGAGGCGTTGAAGTTGGAGGACGAGGACGTTGTCCGGCTGGTGATGATAACTATAAAATTGATTACCACTTAATTGAGTAAACTTCGAAGAAATACGATATAACAGTACTTTAGTAGTGGAAAAAGAATCTATTCATTCGGTACTTCAGTCTAATTCAGTAAACAAATATGAAATATCTAATTAATTTTGTGATAGGTAGTGCCATGCTGCATTGCAGCGGAATTAGGCGGGCACGGCCGGATAGGTACATTTTCTTCTTATGAAATCTGAGAAAAAAATATATTCTATATATCCCTTAACAGTTTTAATCTGCGAAGGCATCGCCCGATGGGGTGAAAGAGACGGCATGTTACGCAATACGCTCTCTCACTGCTCAAGGTCAGCCCAACCGGAATGTTACTATAATTCGTCACATTATTATTGTCATACATTTTAGTGCCCGTAGCAGGCATTATCGATTTAGTAGGGGTTATCATGCTCCTAATCACTCCCATTATCATCTTCAAAAATCTTGTTAAACCTTAAAAGGCCTACTTTTTTAATATGACATATAAACTGAAGTTATACCAGTAAACATTCTAGGTATGAAAACAGTAACAGATGCGATAAACTGTGTTGTGTTGATAAATGATAACAGAAGTGACACTAAACAAATTGTGTCTGATTTGTTTACAATATTTGATATTCTCAACAATAGCGCTACCTCGAATAATAAATGATGCAATTTCTTAACTGTACCAAATCAGTCTAAAGTGACTTGAAGGTGGCCCACCCCTTCAAGTCACTCCCCTCTCTTTCTGCTTCTCGGGAACTTTTCCTATTGCATGTGTGCGGAGCGCTACCAGATTTTTTCGAACAAAGGACTTTGTAGTAATTTGAAGAAAAAAAATGCAGAAAGCGGGACATAAAAATTTTGCAGTTTATATGTTAAAAAATTAAAAACTATAAATTTAACTAATTAAAATATAAACTAATGTATTTAATAAATTAAAATATAATCCGGCAGTAGTAATATAAATTAATATACGAACGTCTTGCAACGCTTGTGTTGTGAGTTTTGAACCGATCAACATGAAGTGATGGGTACACTGCACTGTTCAGTGTTTAGTAAAAGTCTATGGTGAACATGTTTCTAAAGTATAGTCTTCAGTTGAAGCCACTTGATGACTACCGATCCCCATAGACATGCGCATAATTGTTATGCAGTTTCCTTGCCCTCCATTCGTTCTCTACTCACAAGTTACAAACTGTACAAAACGCCACAGCGAAGCTGTCACTTTACACCGGTGGCATATAAGGTGCCCAGCCGTGCCGGCCTAATTCAGGTGTACTGCAGCACTTCATAAGCTGTAGTTTCCTTACGCGTCACGTAGGTGAAAACACACGACCACCTAGTTGTATCATCTCCATCATCATTAACAGGCTTTAGCTGTCCACAGTTAAAACTTAAGTAGTACAAGGTTGACTGGTTTTACTTTAGTAAGCTCGTGATATTGGACCACGAGCATGTAAGCATAGTCGTGAGGTCTTGGGTTCGAGTCCCGGGTCGGACCTGTGTCTTTAGGATTTTTCAGTTTCCAACAACAGTCCGGAGTTTGGAAGGAGGCGGTGTGACAGCACCTTGCCTCGGAGAGCATGTTAAGCCGTCGGTCCTGCGCCTTGATTACTCTCCGGTCGTGTCGGATTGCCGTCGCATCGGAATAGGAGAACGAGGGAACAGGGAAGTGCACTTGTTTCTGCGCACACACTTGTGCACTATAATAAGTCCTGCGCATATGGCTCGTCTCTACAGAGACCGCCGTGGCCGAAATAGGACGACATTATTACAGAGCACAATGTAACGTACCGATAAATAATATTCCTAGAGTGTAGATAGTGGAAGGCTTCCACAACGCACGCCGTGTAGAACCGCGTGGTGCTGTCATCAAATTGGCCTGGAAATTAAACAGCCTTAATGAAATAAACAAAAATACAAGAACAACAATTACCCTTCACTAAAAACTATACCTTTGAATAGAATATACAATTCTTATAGAAAAAAATATACTGATTTGATGGTATAATTTTACGCGGTAAAGGTTTTCTAATTACGAACACATCGCACTATGGAGTGAAAGAGACGACTTGTTACACTCTCACTCGCAGGCTCAGCCCTTGACTCGTAACGTTACTATGACGTCATACTTTTTCGAGCATGCAGTTAGCGTTATCGGTTTACAAGACCTTATCATGTCAAAACTGTGTGTGTTAGCTCTGACACGTCTCCAACTGGAGCTTATTCCTTAATAGCGAACATGATTGCAAAGTCAAAGGCGAGCGAGAGATGCGTGTGATATAAGTGCGGTAAAGCGTTCTGCTGATGTTACGATTAACTTGTTACTGTTTCACACATTTTACACCACATTATTTTCATACCGCCTCACATCGTTTACTCAAAAACTCTTTAAATACATGCTTAACATTACAATAATGATACTCATACTTGCGTTAGTGAGTGAAAAAACATAGATCTCACGCATCACTGACTATGGATTGGATGTCTTCGTGGGCATGGATTGCTGAAGTATATTTTGTAGGTTAGGTGGCATATCGAGATGTGCAATAGATATAAACAATTTTTATAAATTGCAACTAACATTAGAATCAAATTGACTTGTATTATTATTGTATTATTAAAATATTATAAATTACTAATTACTTGAAAATTGAAAAATGTTGTGACACATATAAAAGTATATGCGTCAGAGGTGTGTGATCCAGCTGCAGTTATGTTACTGTATCGACGTATATACCGCAGGCGCCGTTTTAGTAACAAAAATATAAACAATCCTTGAGACGGAAAATTTGAGTCAATAAATGTGCACTTTGTTAAGGTTTAAAGCGTGCAAAAAGAAAATTAAATTGTTTGTAGAAATTTTGTAGAAAAATCAATAATATTAGATATATTATGGATTGTTCTATAAACTATCAAACTCAGGCTACAAAAATCAGTAAATTGACTGAAGTATTACTCCGGCTTTCTGACGCATTTACAATTTCAATTGCTTGTTGTAATTAAATCACGCAGCTTTGTGTACTAACCTTTATCTCTCAAAATAGTCCACAGCTCTCCACCGAGACACGTCTCCATCAGCATGTACAGATACTTCCGATCTTTGAACGTCTTGTACAACTTCACGATGAATTCACAGTTCATCTCGGACATGATCTCCTTCTCCGACATGATGTGCTGCTGCTGTCTCGTCTCAACGATCTGGGCTTTCTTCATCTGCTTCAGAGCGAACGATCTGCTTGAATCTCCTTGAATTTGCACCAGCTCCACGCGTCCAAATCCACCGATACCTAACGTGGCAATTATACGAAGATCTGACAGTCGGAGGTTGGCAAACTCTTCGTTCAACCTGTAAGACATATCAAAATAAAAAAAGAGAATCTAACATTTCATTTTTAAAATAGCAACGAGCATATTCGATTTTCTCTTCAAATAAAGAACATAAATACTTCGAATAACTATTCCATGTTTTAATAAAGAAAACGAAAATAGTTCATTTTCAGATAATGAAGGCAAATAAACCAATTTCCTATTGTATCGTAACGCAATGCATTGTGCGATAAATATAACAGATGAGAAAAAAACGCGAGAACCATAATTGTTGTGCCACAAAGGCATATAGTTTCTATGCCAATGAGAAAAGTTAATAACCTACGTCTAAGATAAAGTAGAGTCAATAAGTACCATTGTGTGTCTGTTATACAGTGAAAGTAGATAAACACATGCATCCATTTGTCAATAATGAAAGTGATTTCAAGAAGATTCTATTAAATCAATATATTATTATAACATTTACAATAACTGTTGAACGATTCTTTTCACGAAGATATAAGAAAAGGAAAGCTGTCCATGCACAAGACGTGCCTAGAGACTATTATCTAGAAATTAGCATAATACTTACCGCAATAGAAAGCCAGTGATAGCAAATGGAGAAATAATTATTTTATTACCAAAAATAGTAGATACAGAACAATTATAGTTGTATGCGTAATTCTATTGTTTGATGTTGTATGCCGAAGGTAGCATAGCATCTTTGAACAAATCATTCTCGTGTGAATGTTAAGGTATAAGACTATTAGCAAGATAAGTTACCTACACACGGTTTGATTTTGGTTCATCACCGACCCTTAGCATAAAGCAGTAGCGGTCGGTATACATAAAAGAACAGGTTTTTTTTATAGTGCAGGAGGACAAACAAGAAGTCAAAGCCTTTTGAGGGCTGCCGATTTCTACAGACAACAGTAGATGCGGTGCCTTCCTGTCCTCCAATGAGCCCCCGGCTTACAAATCGCACGAAACGCAACAGTATCGCTGACACTTTACGGCAGTGTCGTATGAGCGAGAGGTACCTCCCCAGTCATGTCGGCCCAATTCGGCTGCAATGCACGGCACTAACTCTTGCTAATAGTAACTACTAGGTAATTTTTATCACTCATTAACATAACACGGTCTACAGTTGGGCATTCAGCACAAATTGTGGGTGCGAGAGATGGCTCTCCCGTTCTTGATATTCCAATTCGGTGGCTATTTTGCAATTGTTACTAAAATTAATTCCTTCATTCCAACTATACATTATGGTATTTTAGCTTCACACATATCTATACAATAATTACTCAATTTACATAACTGTAAATCTGCATAAGACTTTCGTCGTTTATCATCTGAATGCGTGGCTATTCAGAACTTAAGTCTAAGGTGTTTACAGTGAATCTAGGTCGTACTGCCTTTCCTTTTGTCCGAGCAGACATTTTATTGTCTATGATTTACGTATAGGTGTGTGCCTCATATGTACAGATTAAAAGGTTGTTTTGTCTTTTTTGTATATTCAAGGCACATCGCAAGCATTATCGTCATTAATCTTTGTACACTTCGAAACGCTAGGATGGTTAATAGAATTAAGAAGAATTATTTGACAAAATTTCAAACGGGCTGACCCGAATGTTCCCTAGCTCTTGGACTTACCTCTGTCTGTCGTCTCCCTCGTCCTTATACTTGGTGCGGATCTCGTCGAGGCTGGAGATAAGCTGGTTGAAGGTCTCCCGGTCTATGACGAGACACGTGGTGCCTTCGGGAGAGTCACAGATTATGTTCGCTGTACGGAGGTCGTCTCTGAAAAGAAATGATTTTACAATTTTGTCAATGGCATAAGGATAAGGGAAATGGAAGGAAATAGATCATTTCGTTGATTGGCGTCCTTAGACACACGATCTAAGGATTGACAGAGATGCGTTTGATATGGTTAATTCCGTTCCGTTTTACATCATCACCATTATCGGCCCTTATCGGTCCACTACTGGATATAGGCATCTTTCAATGAACGCCAAGACGGCCGATCTTCTACTACTCGCATCCATCCCGGACCGGCTACTGCGCGGAGATCGTCTTCCCACCTGGGATACGGTCGACCAACACATCATTTTCCTAAACGCGGCCTCCACTCCAGAACTTATTGGCCCAACTGCCATCTGATCTTCTGAGTGTGTGACCGGCCCATTGCCACTTCAGCGAGCATATTCTTCGCGAGATTTTGGAAACTTTACGAACAAAGAAACACCCAACATAGCCCGTTGATCTACCGCAAACTAGCGGACCAGTCCAAAATCAAGACTTTTGTCTTCAAGCTCTACGGTCTTCAGTTTTTACTCAATGACAATACCCAAAAAGTATCGAACGCCCACGAATGCCTTGGGTAGTGTATCCGGGTACACCGGAGAACACGCCCATTGTGTACTCCAGTAGCACGCGTACTGCTAATGATGATGATACAAACTCATTTTCATAACCAGCTCAGATTACTTTGCAAAAAAAAACCAATAACAGTTTCATATTATCACTTTTACTCGCGACATCTTAAAGTGAAATCCAAATTAACCGCGACCACAACCGCAGCGCGAGTAATATTATTAATCTATGGACCTATCACGTTAGCCTATCCCTGTGCCAAGTATAAAGTAGGTACCGTAAGGCCCTGTATGACAAGAACGGAAATATGTTTAAGATTTTATATATGTAGGACTTTTATGTAACATCTGTGGCCTGGGGAGAAATCGAACCTGCGATGCCTATGGTAACGCGGCATTGTCGATTACATTACCACTACGCCAATAGGCAGTCATTGAAATTTGCTAGTAGGTAATAATGGGACTCACCCTTGCAAAGCCTTCTCGCCGAAGAAATCGCCTTTCATAAGCGTACGAATGAATTTCTCCTCGTTGCTGTTCGGAGGTTTTTGAGTGACTTTGACCTGGAAACGAATAAATATAACGTTAATGAACTGTTGCTAATAAATATCTATCTACTACTAATAATATAAAGTCGAATAGTTAGTTTGTTTGAACGCGCTAATCCCAGGAACTACTGCCCCGAATTGAAAAAACATTTTTGCACTGATATAGATTAGATTAATGGTTCATTTGGAATCCAAAGAACGATTTATGCTTTGTCGTGGTGGTGGGGCTCAGTAGCCTGGGATGAACCCACACGATACTAGACAGGTTACAGGCGATACTAGATAGACAGGAGATAGAGAACTGAACCAAGGGGGATACTCTTTGCATCCCTCTTATAAGATGAGGGGGCTAAAGACCGGGTGAAGGATCGTTCTTTGTACCCCTCCTATAACAAGAGGGGACTAAACAGCCACAGGAGGAGGCGCTTTTGCGCATACGCAGGGCGAGGATGGTAATTTCACCCCACTGTCCCAAAAGTGGTGGGGTTGTCCTGTAATGCAGGACCCATCCGTGGAGGTAGGGTCAGTCTATTAGGGGGCTGTTTAGACGTCGTGGTGCCCTGATGATCTGTTGTTCCGGGGCACCTCATCAAAGGCGGCACCTATGGCACTTGCGGTGGTTTTTGTGTGTATTCGGCACTATAATATGCCGCGAGCCCCACACACCACCTAGCGCAAGTGAAGGCGCGTAGATGCGTTTCCCCGCATCAAAAAGAAAAGATTCATTTCGAATGCCTTTAGTTACTTTCTTAATGAGCTTGGCCCACCACTCGCTGCTATTCCTGTTGTCGCAAGATCGACAGTGGTAACCATTAGCGAATTTGATGTTACCCAAAGAGAAAGTTGTCCACCCTAAGGAAATACCAAAACTTTTATAAACATTGAATTAGAAAAATTTAAGAAGTGATTCCAATCTCTCTCCCCAGCCCAAGCGGGGCACCTGTGAGAGTAGAAATTAAATAGATAAAACAAATTTAAAGACACCGATAACGTTTACTCGACGATGTTAAAATCGTCAATCTCGCTCAAAATCCGGTAATTTAAGTAAAACGTCTCAGGCATATGATAAGGCTCTTTACGTATGTTAACACTAGTACAATCTACTTAATACTCGTGTTACGTAACTATAATTACATTTGTAACAATAACTAGAACTCGCGAGATAATTGTCCTACATTGTTCCAATCATTCGTAAAAACAAAGGAAATATAGTAGGTAAATACCGATGAATCGATGTTTAATTTCTATGTATTGTACACTCACTAATCTTTTGTTAATTTACAATTACTATATTATATTTGAAATGCCATGATCGAATAAATCTGGGTGGTACTAGACAATATAAGTCAGAGACAGGCTTTAGACAAAAGTATAAAATAAAAAATCGCGTCACACGAAATTTTAGATCAGCAACACGAGCGCAGAGTTAAACGTGTTAGACAGCACCTAAATGCGTTATGTAGAATACAGCCTTAGACGTGTTTAATAGAAGACATCGTTAAATGTATTAAATAGAAGACAGCCCTAAATGTATTAAATAGAGGACAGCGTTAAATGCGTTATATAGAAAACAGCTTTGAACCGTAGCGGTTGTAGCGATGTTTCGGTATCGTAAGGCAAAAAGTAGTTAGATTTTGGATTCTTCTCCGGCCGACTACGCATGTACGGTGTTCTCATTTCACGGTAGACCGGCGTAGGTAGACCTCTCCGGTGTTCGCCATTAGATCAAATTTAAAGTTAAAAGCATTAGAGGGAAAAGATTGTCTCTTCTATCTTCGCTTTAACGCTCTTGTCTTCGCGATGTTCTGTCTACACACCAACACACACTAACTGGACAGAGTACATTTCATGTAAAGTCATTGAAGGTGTGTTGATGTATAGGTAAAGGTTATTGCATATTCTGATGTACTCATGGATGACATTGATTTAAAAATCTGATGAAAATGTTACCAGGAACAGGATGTGAAGTGAATAGAATTTAATGTATTAATAAGCTTATGGCAATTATAAATTGTGTTTCAAAATGTCATAGACTACATACTTCGTATGTTTAGGATCAAAAAGCAATAGCGTTAAAATATCATTTATATATAACTAGCTATCCGTCCCGGCTTCGCCCGTAATAACCGGGGCGTCGCCCGTGAACAAAATTATATACTAAAACCTTCCTCAGTAAACGCTTTCACTATGGATGAAATCGTACAAAACTCCGTTCAGTAGATTTTGAAAAAATCGATCACATATAGCTTTTGCAGACTTGCTTTTAATAATATGTAAAGAAACTACAGTCGAATTTGCAAGCTGTTGCATGCGAGTAAGTAAATAATAGGCAAAATTTCTGGAGAGCTATATTCTAGAGAAGAGTACCCACACGGAGAGTATCATAGAATGGGAGTGACAGACCAGCATTATTAAAACTCGAACCGATAGTAGCAATACAAATACTATAAATATTGCTAACTGACAAATATTTTAATAAATTGTTAATTTATTAATTTCTTATTCTATTCTTATATTTATCATTTTCAAAAAGTGTGTGATTGGTCCACGAAAAGATTCGCGGGTGTGAGGAAATAGGTTTCTGGATCTAATTAGGTTGGCCACCCCTGGCATAGACTATAAATGACCCCACCTTGTCGTGGCGGTGGGGCTTAGTAGCCTAGGGTGAACCCAGGCGATGGCTTAAAAATCAGGAGGAGGAATCGCTCACGGTACCCCTCTTATAAGAAGAGGGGACCTAAGAGCAACAGAAGGTGGCGCTTTTGCGCACGGGACAAGGGGCGAGGATGGGAACCTCACCCCATTACACTGTCCCAAGATCGGTGGGGTTGTTCTATAGTGCTGGGCAACCCCATCTGTGGAGGTGGAATTGGTCCCTTAGGGGGCTGACTAGCCGTCGAGGTGCCCTGATGATTGTTGTTCCGGGGTACCTCGCCAAGGGCGGCACCGATCGCACTCGAGGTGGTTTTTTGGGTATTGGGAACTTTCATGTGCCGCGAGTCTCACATACCATTGGACCCCGCCCAGGACCGGTGAAGGCGCTTAAACGCGTTTTCCCGCGTTAACAAAAAAAAAGACTATAAATGACAAGTGTGTGCGTAAACATATTTGCTCTCCGTATGACCTCATATTGGTGGCATATCACAATAATGGAAGGTTAAACTAAATCATGGCACTATTAATGATTGTCATCTACAGTAAGCAACTTGGTACAATGATAGAGAATAGGGAGAAAATTTTACTCCCAGAGCATTAATTTCCTCTTTTTTTGCTAGTGTAAAATCATGAGCATACGACTAATTTATTCATCAAACACATTATTGTGTAAAGTATGATAATTTCCGGTCAATTTAATGGTATACTGGCACCATTATTGCCTCACTTTTGGTTGTGCACACTGAGTATACTGCCTGGATCGCACTATGTATGCGGAAAGCAGGCTATGTGATGGAACTGATGGATACGCTTGACCGGTTGACCCCTACAATTTTATTTCGGATAATAATCATCGGAACTTCACTTTCCATTTTTAAACACGCTCTGTTAACCTTTGCAGGCGTAAAAAAATACCCGACTCGTCTATACTAATATTAAAAAGCAATGTGTCTCTTTCACCCGTGTGATCCCCCCCCCCCCACCCCCCTCTCACTCATGATAATCATCATGAGCCAAACATTAAAGTCAGCGCAGAGGTCTCTGCTAACTATCACGCGTGAGGAGTCCCACACATCAGATTCAGGAGAAGAGAGACCTCTCTTATCTCTCTGGCCACGATAATGATAGCTAAATTAGCTGTTACAAACATTCATATCGGGATGCATCTCTCCCAGCTGCGGTAGAGAGGGGGTGGGGGGGGTCGGTTCCTCTACCGGTCCCAAACCTAGTCTCGTCATCCGACGAGCACTCGTAGCATTTCGATAAAGCTGTATAAGGGCTTCTCTTCGCTTCCACAGCATAAGTTTAGGTGCCAAAAAAATGTGTCTGTAAGTCTCCCGTATGTTCCGTATGTAGAGTAAACTATGACAATAATTGCAATGGTGTAAATTGGTTAACGCAGGATTGTTTTTACGGAGCTATGACACACATTATCACTATCAGCCCTTATCGCTCCACTGCTGGACATAGGCCTCTTTCAATGAACGCCAAGACGACCGGTCTCCAGCTACTCGCATCCTGGATCTACGGAGCTATAATATATAACTTACAATAATTTTAACGTCTGGGAATTTCTCACACTATTCGATCAATCTAACAACAAAGTAATTTTGGAACATAAAACGAGTCTAGTGATTAATTTTATTATCGTTTTTACCGGTTGTTGAGATTATCATCTGAATCTCAAGAATAAATTTAAAACACGGTAAAAATACGGTGAACGGTGTATGGTTCTGTAAAATGATCACTGTTAGCTAATGGTTAATACCGTGCGTTGACATCAACATGCATCGGCACGTAGTCATTCGAACTGTTAAGGCTGGACAAGCGCCGCCAATCAGTAGTGGTCCCTCCGAAAAAAAAAAAGCATCGGCAAGGCAACTAACATTTGGTAAGTACCAAATGTTAGTTTGTCCCACTAATCTATAAAGCTGGCACACAGAGTTCCTTGACCACAGAAAGCTCCTTAAAAATTTCCTTGGAGTCCTGTATTCGGACCGCACCACAGATACTCTGGTTTCTTTAAATAACGTTCTGAGCATTTTTATAAATTTATTTTAGTTATCACTTATCAAACTGCTAATATTAATGAGTACCAGAGCCTCTGCTAGTTCTTAATAAAATTATATCTCATTACTCACCTGGTGCGATGGCGCCATAATTGTGATATAAAAATATTTTTTTACAATCGTTATATAAAAATAATATTTTGCAAAACGTATTTACAAGGAAACATGTTACAAGATTTAAAAAATGTGTAATGGTTTTATTGATATGTCATGAACGCACGAATAGCCAGGAGTGAGGCGTGTCAACTCACTTTAGGTTCCGTAGCGTCTACTGGTAAAGAGATATAATGTCAACAAAATACCTTAATTTTTTATAATGTTCTTGAATATTTCTCATGTAGTGTTACACCCACTTTCAATAATTTTATTTGCATAAAAGTTAAATTAAATTAATATATTTTAAGAAACAATGTAATGTCATGGTTTTTGTTATAATATTTCAGATTTCAATTAAATATGCATCTTGCTCCCAAAATTTATTATAAAAATATTCTCACAAATATGTACTTCAGTGTCGAGTCAAATTTTCACATAATTGCTGCGTCATTCGGCTGTCTTTCACACATTTCATAAAGTTTAAAACGGTTCCACCGCCATTACCTTGTGGCTTATACGAAGAAACACATCCCTGGGGTCTGGTAGCGTCGTATTGAATGCAATGTTAGTGCAATTAACAATAACGTATTTGAATATTTTATATTGCAAGATATACTTTTTGGCATCTTTATCCCAGATTAGATCCCGAAATATAAACACTTCCTGTGTTTATATTTCGACGCTGTGCGCTGTGTCTTTTTGTACCGTGATGATACCATTAAAATGTATTTGAAATTAAGTATTTTTTTATTAAAATTTCATTCTCGGTGTCACATAGAATACTATGCGTAAACCTCAATATTTTATTTTATTTTAAATCTATCTGGGGTTTCTGATGCTGCTGATATTATTTTATTTGCACATTTTTCTTTAATTTTTTTAATTTAATGTTACGGAACCCTACACAAATATTTTTTCATTGATATCGGTAATAGCTGCTGGCACGTATATTTAATAACTGTATTTTTTTTTCTAGAACAATCGTGTGTTTACGGTCGTTTAGAGACTAAACAAAACAATGAATTCTGATAATGTTCTGTTTGCTATTTTATTACTTGTTTGTTTTTGTTCATTGATTATTGATTGCGGCGTTGTTTATGTTTAGCATTGTAAACAAAATTTTGGTCTTTTGTCTTATTTACACAGTTGTTGAAACAGTAATGCCCATGGCACCAACCATACCTAAAGAAATCTCTTTCGAGTTGAAGATACCCATGTCGCCTGAGTTGTTATCAAACTAATGGAATTACGAGATACAAGATTAAAGACGTTTTTTCTCGAATCCATAAACTGTGCGTTGTACTTAATGTCGTCATGAAATAAAATGCACTTAAACTTAAAAGTTTTGTAAATTTTCACAAATTTCTTAATATAAGACTTAACAGTTAGCGCAGATTTTTTAACTAAAAATGTAATGAAAAATGTAATATTTAGCACTGAGGGCTTCCTATTATCGGCAGTGAGCGAATAAAGACCTAAATGATGAGCTTTTGTGACGTCATACATGTATAAATGACGTTCTAGGAACAGCTGATCAGCATCGCACGAATAGAACGTGTCGGCCATTATAATACGCAGGGCGCTGACCTTGTAGACACAATGGCCTGACACATGGCCTTTAGTCCCTCCGTGTTCCAAACTTGCTCACCCATCCGAACACCGGCGCACGCCGATAACAGATCTTGCAATCGCGTAACTGTATAATTATGTATATCGCTGTAACATCGCGATTTTTCAAATCAAAATTATTTGCTGCAGCAAGCAAAGGAAAAAACACTTACAAGTGAAAAATAACTCTCTAGTGATTGTTTTGAAATAGCAGGAACGTCTATTTTCCTCTCCTTTACTGTAGGGGGGGGGGGG
>JAFELO010000260.1:383170-438521 GCA_017140195.1 Eumaeus atala | reverse complement strand
GGGGGGGGGGGTGTAAACGAGAAATCGTAATTTTATATTTAATAACTCTACAAGATGCCGCCAGTCACACAAAATGTTGGCCGTTAAATGTGAGCCCCATTAATAAGCTTGGTGAAGGTGGCGGGGAACCAGTGGATGTAAGTGGCTCGTGAGCGAGACCTATGGCGCACTATGGAGGCCTATGTCCAGTAGTGGACTTTGCCTGCTGATGATGTTGATGACATAAAATGTGAGCGTGGCGCCCTTGCCTACAACATTAACTCACTAGCTCATACGTGCGCTAATGTATATTGAGCAATAAATGGCTTTGATCTCGCGCATTCATATGTTCGTCGATAACACTCGAGACCTCTAGACACATATTACGAAAAGAGAAACACTAGTCATAAGGAAATTCCAAGTGAACGGATCAATCGTCTATTTTTAGGCACATTGAAACAAGCTTTTTGGTTTCCATAGTTTGCAATAAGCAAGTCATTTTATTTAACCAAGTATCAGAAATATACAAGAATGATATCAATGTTTTTTTTTAAAATGAGGTTGGACAACCGCTCATTTCACTGATACTTTTGTGTCGTCATGATTGACAGAGCAGCAATCAAAGAGGAGACACTACAAGCAATACCTTCTATAAGCTGAGAAGAGGGCAGCTAGGTCAGGCTCAGGTGCCGCACCACGGATATATCCCTCCTCCTAGTGTCGTTTGTCCTCAATGCGGAGAGTCGTGACCTTAATGAGTAGCCGACAAAGTGTAGAATTACCTACTTGTTTTACGGGGGCAGCCTCTGATAGCCCGCGCCCCCGCGAGTTAAGTTATTCAGAATAAACATATATTAAATAATTGTTACCTGAGCGGATTCAAACCGGCCAGTGCTGCCTGTTACCGAATACTAGCTTACCTATGCCAAGCTGTCAATATGTTTTAATTATATTATTTGTACGCGAAAATCTGTAGCAATAAAAATAAACAACAATCAGCAAAGCACACCCGCTCAGCGCCTTTCGCGAGCGAGAACAAGTCTCTAAATGCCAAGGTGAACCGCAGATACAATCACCGTTCACTCCGTATTCAAAGTCGCTAAATATTCGTCATGACACACTCATTTTGTACAAATGGCTTCCGGATAATTTCTATATTTTGACCCTTTGCTACCGGAACGCAGGAGCTAAAACGTTACTTATCTGTTTTGTGTATCATTGGAAGGCAAAGCAACTGTTGGAGTTTCTGTGCCTTTTGTAGTCCATATTTAAGACAAATTTTAATTGCACATGAAAAAATATGTGAAACATTAACGTTCAGTGTAACGTCTAACATTTATACTTACTTTGTTCTTAAAGAGTCAACTTCATTCGTTGTTTGTTGTTTTGCTTCTTTTTCGGACCTGACTTTTGCTGTGGAAGCGAAGAGAAGGTCAATACAGCTTCATCGGATTGCTGATGTTTTGCTTAGACACACAGTTTTTTTTGTCGTACATGCAGTAGCATTAATTATTCTAATAAAGTTTTTTCTAATTCTAATAACAATTCCGGCAGGTGATAGTAGGATAGATAAGTTCAACGTGTGTTTCTCTTGATGTTCATTAATAGCTTAGTTCATGTGCTCTGTGTTACATGTCTCCACTGATTTTTTGATGTGACCATGACTTTTTCCATGAACTCCAGCACAAACAGTTAAAATACTAATTTGAATAAATTTATTTGTTACGAGAACTAATTAACATGGTGCGCCAAAACACCGGAATTGGACCGGTTTTGACACACAGTAGTCATATGTTTTATCTAGTTTTTTTTTTTACATTTTCTTTAGACCTGTCTAGCGAGAAGATCACCATATTGTTAGTGACTACCTGTGGCCTTATACATCCACCGCAGAGTGCTAATTTATATTAATACTAGAGATCCGCCCTGGCTTTGCCCGTGAATAATTGGGGCGGGATTGTTATCTTAACAAATCATTCACTAAAAACGTCCTCGCTAATCGCTGCATACATGCATGGAAACCACATTAAAAAGCCCTACAGTAGACTTTGAGAAAAACGATCTCATACAGATCTCATTTAGAAAAATACCAGGATGCATATCTTGGTATTTTTCTAAGTGAGCGTCTCAAAACCGTCATAATAAAACTGCCAAATTAAGCATTTTGTAAAAGCAACTTAAACACGTGGTAACAACTATCGAAGCCTAACGAAGGTTGACATTTCAAGGAAATATATCTAAATGTTGCACATCTTTTAAATAGAATCCGTATTGTTAAAACTACTTAAAATCATACACGTCACGTCGACATTTCAAAAAAATATGTTTATGTCCAATCACGGATGTTTTAAAATGACAGTTGAATATGAAATCGTACATCTTGTATTTCTGTAAATCAATGCATACCGACAGAGGAAACATTTGACTGATAGTTTGTAAATTATAAAGAGGTAGGTTTTAAACTTTATTCGTAGTGGATAGTCTGTGGAAATACTTAACATATCTTTAAAATTCTATAATCATTCTGGAGTTCGCGAACTATTCTGGAATGACATTTCTGCAAGAATTCTGGCCTATTTTTTATGGTTTGTTGGGGAAATGTTGAATGACGATCACCTAGTTTATTAATAAATGTGCTTCAGATGACGCGTAGGTTAACGGCCTCTCATTTACCTACAGCCCATTACAGTAATGGATGTTTTCCCTTCTGTGATGTCATCATCACATAATAATTACATCCGTTAACGGTGAGCAAACGGTAGGGCCCACGTACGATACTATATAGATTCGTCTTAACGTAGCTTGTTAAGATAGATTTTTTTTTTGACTGTTCTATGCTGACGTAAGTGTCCAGTGCATCGTCGTTACTATAAGAGACGTCTAGGAGGGATTGTGGTCGATACGGGGACAGACAGAACAGTAGAAGATAGGGAGGTACTTTCCCGCAGTTGGGAAGGATGCATTCCGGTAGTTAATTAAGATTAGCTGAAGTAACTATTAATATCTTGGCCGAGGAGAAGGGCATGTCAAGGTACAGATATGGCGACGTTTGTTAGTTCCAATCTCATTAATGGCAGCAAACATATTTTGGGGGTCCTCCGATCCTCCGCTGGCTTACAACTTTGAAAGGTAGACAGTTTTCGATTTTGTTATAAATTAACGATCGGAAACTGCTCCGCTCGTGAATAACAGTTGCTAAAACTTTTTGCGGATTCGGTTCATTTAACCGCACGAAAATTCATTCAATACATTTTGACAAAATCGATCACATATACACAGCTTGTTTTGTAATACATATAGATATACGTTCCTCTAATACACGTGTAATTTGTATGTTAACAAATTGAAATGCATCAAGAAATTGAATAACACTGTTTTTACCATCAATTCTCGACGATCGAAAATAAAAATAAAACTTCAACAGCAGATAATTGACAATAGAATAACAAAACTAAGAATAAACTGGCATCAGATAAGAAATCCAATGCATAATTCGACCATCGAATAAAAATAAGATGATATTTCGTAACACCAAATAAAATAATGAGTTTACGAAGGCGGAGTTTCACTGCCGAAAGTCAGAACGCGGAACGAAAGTGAAATTGACCATCGTATTTGAACATCTGCAATGTTTGCTAACATAACAGCACCCAAATGAATTGTGCACTTTTTAATACGAGTTTACGTAATATTAAAAAAATTGAATTCTTCACAAAAAAAAATAGTTTAAATTAAAAAAAGTATAGAGTTTTGAATCCTATAAGAATCATGTCATGTAAATTTCCAAGACGTCACAATAATTAATTTTGGCTCACAATGTAAAAAAGTTATATGGTCTAGTGTGTATAGTAAATATTCTAACTCTACACGTCCTAATTTAAATTAGTTTTTATATCAATGCTTCATAAACGTAAAATTATAGGTTTGGCCGTTTTGCTACCGTTGCGTTGCGTTGGTATTTCTGTCCTCATGCCCGTGCATGAGGACAGAAATACCAACTATGAATTAGTTTTCTATTAATTTTTCCCCGACAAATTTTATGCAATATTTATTGTAATTCATTCATCATTCTGGTGGCAGAATCATAATTTTGAAGGGCATTCGTGTAAATATAAGAAAACAATGTACCATAGTGCTTTCTTATTAATTAACGTAGTACAAACTTACCAGGACAGGAAACGGCATAATTTCGGTCCGTAACCTATTATTGGAAAATTACCCAGCTATTATGTTATTTGCTATGACACTCAAGCGTAGCGAATTTCAGTCTGTAAAAACTAATTTAACTATCATTATCATGGTCAGAGTGACCGCGAGGTCCCTCCTCCCCCGGGTCTGAAGTCGGGGGCATCTCGCGCGCGGTACCTAAAATGACCTCGGCGCTGACTTGAACGTTTGGCTCATGGAGAGTATCATGGCCATCCCCGCCCTTCGCTTTCTGACGGGTGAAAAGACTCGCGCGCGGAAGTCTTAGAATACCCAACTGGTACGGCGGTGCTTTTTGATAATAAAAAGTGAAGTAAATAAATTCAATTAATGATTAGATACCCTAGATACCACACGTAAGAGGAAGTCTCTTTGCTGTCATCATCATTATCAGATCTTATCAGTTCACTGCTTGACATAGGTCTCTCTCAATGAACGCCAAGATGACTGATCTCCTGCTACTCGCATCCATCCCGGACCGGCTACTGTACCGAGATCGTCTTCCCACCGACCGTCGACCGTTCACCGAGAACGGTCGATCAACACAAACTCGCCATGATACCGCCGTAAGCGATAGCTATTCTGGCGCGATTCGTAAATATCTAGATGTCCACCTATCTCTAATAATCTTGCATAAAATTGCTAATTCTACTAATATGATAAATGCGAAAGTTGTATGTATGTTTGTTACTATTTCTCTCGAAAACTATAAACCAATTTGCTTGAAATTTTGCATAGATATAGATAATGATCTGTGATAATCACCGCCAAAGACACACTCATAGGGGTGGAGTTTCGGAAGATTTGTTCTTAGCATGTCTACAACCTAAAAGGACCTACCTGCCAAATTTCAATTTCGCAGGTGTCTATAATTTCTGAGATTTCGCTATGATATATAATATATAGATTATATGAATATATTTTTATCCCGAAAAAATGTATCGTTTCCTGAGAATTTTACGTCGGTGAACGCGGGTCACAGATTGTCATAACATAAGCGTAGGTATGTATAATTGCATAATCCTGTCCGCCTTTAGGTAGCCAATTTTACACGATTCAGCAACAAAAAAAGAACTTTCTCATTTATAATATAAATTGTGATGTGATTTGATGACTCATGTTTATTAATAGCATCGACACTTTGTACACCTTTAGCAGAAGTTCTTCGCTCGGATCACACCTCATATGGGTTTCTGTAGGCGGAGGTGAGTGGATCAAGCGAGGTATATTTATTTTTTATTTAGACAAGTACCTTAAAATTTCTCAGATACAGCTATAATTTGGCGGACCATCGAAGCCCTGTGTGAGCCACTCATATTTTTTCTAATTGTATGTGTGAATAATTGGTCAACATTACTGTAACTCCTGCAAGTATCTTTTGTAAAAGGTTGCTGACATTGTAATGTGGGCTGTGTGCAAAATTTCCTTCCATTAACGGAACGGTCTGACAAAACACGCGATTTAGATAGAATTTCTTTTTTATAGAATAGGGGGAAAACAAACCAGACATCGTAGCCTTTTTTTCCGACTATCGACACCCACGAACATCCACATAATCACTATGCCAATGCGTGGCCCTCCTTTCCTCCCCCCCCCCCAATGGGCCACCGGCTTCTCACAAAACGCGACACTGAGCCAGAGCTACCTCCCCGGCCGTGCCAGTCCAATTCCGCTGCAATGGAGCATGGCACTATCCCTTGTTGAAATATTGAATTATGAAATGTTATTAATTGCCCTGTCGTCGTAAATAGGACATTTCTATCACTGTTAAAAAAAAATTGTGTAAAATACCGGGTGCGAATAAACAATACTTTCTTTAGTCTCTATTAAGCATCATTCTGTAGATGTTTCATATAGACTATAACGTATGCGAACTATATAAATGACAATATAACTTAAGCCAAAGTTTACGCCAGCCGAAGATAATTTTACTCTCACCTGTCCCTTTGAAATGATGAAGAACGTATCGCCGCGAGCGCCTTGTCTGATGATGTAGTCGCCATTTTGATAATGAGTCTCCTCCAACACGTCCGAGATCTTGATGAGCGTGTCCTCCGATAAGTTCTTGAAGATAGGTACACTGAAACAAAAACATAAAAATTAAGTAAGAGATATTGCGTCTAGGAAACACTGTGGAAGGTAGTATTGCCCTATTGGGTTGGCTGAACTCTTCACATTTTAAAGTCATGATCGGTTCTCTCTTACTTTCTTTTATGCTTCTTGCCTTTATCAAGGAGCGAAGGGTTTAGAATAAAGGGAGAAGGGGACTGAAAGTATACGCCTTTGGGTTGGCTGATGTTTATCTCACTCAAGAATGAACGATTCACACATTTAAGCCAAAGGAGAATCAAAACGATATATCCGTTGGTTATGACTATAGAGATTATGTGTAATGCATCAATTGCTGATTATTTTGGAAATAGTATGGAGTACCTACACTACTTTTATTCTTGTTACGTAGCAGGACGTGACTTTTCCAGCGATGCCGTGATCTAAATTAATTATTATCTCAATTTCACAAGGACACCGTACTTTCTTTTATTACTATTACATATACAGGTATAAAAATTGTAACAAATAAAATGTTTATTCAGTACCTCAGATTACCTTTGATACGTGCACATATTGAATGGTTTTAACAACTTAATCATGCCATTGTGAAAAATAAAATACTTTGTTATTTTTATTTCACAGCACAACAAAATTACGTAACTTATGATAACTAGTGTTGACATTAAAATATAAGTTACGTTTATATCTAGAAATTGGTTTCAGGTGAGATTGGTATTGACAAAGGTTACCGAAAGTAATTATTTGTTAACGTTTAAGTGACTTTTTTTTACTTTTAATGGAATGTTATGTTTCTCGGCAGAGTAGGGGCGGCAGCTTTAGACAGCAATGCTTAGTTTTGGACAAAAATAGATGACATAATCATAATATTACTTAACATAGAATTAGAAAAACTCTCCGTTTTTATTATACATTTTGCGTAACGAAGAGACCGAAATTTTCGGTTAAACAGGTAAAGAAATATGTACTCGTAGTAAGAAAGATGGTATTTGTATACAATACCTATTATAATTCATTACGTTCAAAATCACCGTTTAACCATCAATAACTAATAATAATTAACTGATGCTTCAATAGTCAGTAAATAAATATAACAATGTGCATGAAATGCCTTCTGGTGCGCTTTATCATGAGCCACGTTTAGCGAATTCACGCAAAATCGTATCCCAGCGCAATTACCAGATCTAAGATAATTTTCAGTAAATTGTACTTCATTAAATAAAAGTGATATTATGAGAACTAAGTATATCGCTTCAACGATTCATGGGAACTGATAAGAAATAACTACCATAAAAAAGGAGTTAACATGATGATTTTTAACATTTCTGTAAAAAATACATGTTGCTACTTTGGCAAAAAGCTATCACAACTTACCACACGTTCCCAAAAACATAGTACTAGCAAACGTAACATGTTTTGTTATAAGGAGGCTCCACTTTAGTAATTACAAAGAAAGACAGGCTGTATCGCCAGATAACGAGGCGAGGCAGGATGTCTTCTTAGAGAATCAAGAGAGACAGGCTGTTTCGTCAGATAGCGAAGTGAGGGAGGGAGTTTTGTCAGAGAGTCAAGAGAGAGAGGCTGTTTTGTCAGACAGCGAAGCGAGGCAGGCTGTTTTTTCAGAGAGTCAAGAGAAACAGGCTGTTTCATTAGATAGCGAAGTGGGGCAGACTGTTTTGTCAGAGAGTCAAATGATACAGGCTGTTTCGTCAGATAACGAAGCGAGACAGTCTGTTTTGCCAGAGAGTCAAGAGAGACAGGCTGTTTCGTTAGATAGCGAAGCAAGGTAGGCTGTTTTATAAGAGAGTAAAGAGAGGCAGGTTGTATTGTTGTATATAATACACTGCAGAGATATACAGTGAAAGCCAAATTATTGTGTTCGGCATTTAACACTTAACAAATGTGTCTTACACAAGTGAATCGTAAGTATTGATAACTATTACAGTCGTACATACAACCCAGCTCAGATTGGCATGAATGTACGCATAATCGGGGGATGCATGATTTTGCTTCTCTTGCAGTGTAGTTCCCTTTAGGCAAAGGTGATTCAATCCATCGTCATCAACCTATGTGTGTAGTTACACATACATAGAAAATTTAAAAAGACTTTAAATAAGCTATAACAGAAATGTTATCTTATAAGTGTTACAGGAAGAATGAAATTAATTACCATTAGGAAAGTGTTACAATTAGCAAGTGTATTTGAAAACAATTCCGAACAGTGAGGAAATCCTCACGGAAATGTTTCTGGATTATGTAACAATAATAGGTATGACAAGTCGACAGAAAATGTATACAGGATTATGTGTTGTTCGTCGCTGTTATCTTCACAAAGAAATCCTTAGATTCTTAATTCAACAAAGAAGTCCTTAGACTCTAAATCATTATTAGACATTAAAAAAAATTGAACTCGTAAAAGTATATTATTAAATAACTAAACAATCTAAGAATCAGAGTGCGTGCTCTTGAGTGGTTCGAATCCTATTTAAATAACAGGCAACAATATGTAGAAGTTATATCCCTAAGTAGCAAAAATATAGTAACTACATATAAATCAGAATGTATAGTCAACGGCTGTGGCGTTCCACAAGGAAGTGCGCTCGGCCCACTTCTATTTCTCCTCTACATTAATGATCTTCCCGACATTTCTAATGACATATACACGCTCCTTGCAGATGATATTTCCGTAATAATTAATAATAATAATAATAATACTGACAAGGAATTAAATAATTTAATAACAGATGTTATTGATTGGTTAAATTATAACAATTTAAATGTAAATTTCAGCAAAACAAACTATATGACTGATATGACGAAAAACTTAAATATTGCACATGGAAAAGATATAATACAAAAGGTGAATCAGACAAAATTCGTATGTATATATATATATCGATGAAAACCTACACTCGAAGGTTCATGTCGATTATGTTACTAGCAAGGTCAATAGTTTTGTATATATCCTATATATACTGAGACAAATAACTTCACTACTAACTGACTGTTCTTGATGCCTGCCATGGTTATGTAGCGTATGTACTCAGATACGGACTACGGTCGATATAAAAAAATCTTTCCTGACACAAAAAAAATGTATCAGAGTAATATGTGGTGAACCACCACATGAATTTTGTAAGCTACTATTAAAAAAATTAGGGATCTTGCCTCTCCCATGTATGTAAATATATAACTTAGTAAATGTTGTCAAAATGCACTACACTCATTGTAAAGAGGCACGAAGCATATATCCACGAAACACGAGAAATCCTGACCGACTAGTACCGGAAGTAGTAGCAAGAACGGCACAGTGTCATAAAGGTTACCATTTAATGTACATAAAAGCTTACAATGCTATACCAGATGACATAAAACGTTACCATATAATTTTATTTAAAGTAATCATAAATGGCTTAAAATAAAAAACTTATTTGATTGGCGAATTTATAAGCTAGCTTATGATATTGTTTTTTTTTAATTTATGAATTTTGCTTATTGGTTACTGTTATTTTTTGACACATTGACACTGGTAACCTAATTACTTTGACATTTTATTCCATTAATTAACCACTAGTATACTTTTAATTCAATGTTTTTGTTTAATATTTAATGATGTTTGCATAATATTTATTAGTTAAACGTGTTAGAAACAATTAAAAAACCAACACCACTGTGTACCACTTTTACAGCAAATAAAGGATTATGATTATGAAAGCATGTCAAGTGTAAGTACTACATCGACACAAAATTATCTCATTTCAACACATTTTAGCAGAAACACATTTGCGAAAGTATAACTTACAGACACCGTAACAGTTTCGACGAAAGGTTATCGCTAGATTGGGACACTGTCCACTGTTCTCGGTGTATCTGATATCGCCAGGAAACGTATTGCGAATTCAAATGTCACATGAGGCGAGCGTGACAAGCGGTTGCGAGAGACTTGTGCAAGCGTCAGGCCGACAGTGCCTTTGTTTTATGGCGCCGTTGAAGAAATGCGAGGAATGCTGTACGTGGAAACTATGGATGTTCATGGTATTTTTTGGCACGGTAGCTTTTTTACATAGCAGGCGTTTCTGGAACTTTTTATATTATAGGCGGAGAAACAGGCAATCCGGAGCCATTTGATGATTAACGACGCCCATTAACATCTAGACGGGTAACTGTTATGCATATAGCCCTCCTTCACATCCGCTCCCCCATTGGGCACGGTACACAACCATATTTTTTAAGGCGGAGTCAGTCCCAGTCGTTTCAGTCCAATTTGGCTATAATGCAGCACAGACACTGCCAAGGTTCATGGTATTTTTTACCCCGTGGAACCAGGAGGAGGGATGTCTTTGGAGCATGGGTTTGTACTAAACAGTTAACAAATAAAAATTTTCGCATTTATAATATTAGTAAGATTAAAAAAGTACGCCCATCACATTCATAAACTGACACTCATTATATTTGTTAATATTTCTTTGGTATGCAAATCGATCAAATCGATTGCACAGTTACTAAAATAGAAATAGTTCGTTGCAATTTGCAACATTAGTTGCAATAAGGAAATAGGTAAGTTTAATAATATCTAACATCTCGAAATATTGAGTCTTTATTTTTACCCAATGTACATTGTATTTTAATTGGACAGGTGCCATAGTTTAAAATTTACCGATAAAAAGCGACAAACGCAGTAAGAAGTCGTTTCGTTCAGAATATCAGTATTTGGTATTACCAAACAAGTGACAGTGCGATTAAGCTTAGCTTTCCTACAAAAGCTGGCTTTCTACGAAAGACGGCGCCCATGATGTGTACCGTCTGGGATGGGTACCGATGGGCAACGATCGTAACATAACGGCGAATGACATCACTAGAACGTTGGTACCGTAAACATATGGCACGATAAATTTTCTAACGACGCCACCCCCGCTATATTTCAGCCATTTTTCTAAGAAACCAAAGCTTTTGTGTTACTAACGTAGTCTACGCTCCGAAAAGCATTGTCAGTTTCCTTACGATGCATTGCCAGCGACAAAGACTCGACTAAGTCAAACAAATGCACATGAAAACTGAAAGTTTTCCACACCTTCACGGGGATCGAACAAGGCCTTATTATGTCCATAGTTTAGGTATTTTCCAGCTCAGCCCTTTTTATATAAATACTCGCTGCGAACTTGTAAGCTTTATGTAAACAATTGTCATATAAAATATTATTTATAACGTTACTCAATTGTATATTTGATCGAAAGATATGTATATATGTATATGTATATGACCTACTTATTATTGAAATTTCCAACGTAACATATTATGTCACGCCAAGCGTATGAACTGTCATTTCGTAGACGTCTTTTACTTACTTTTACCGACGCGAGAGGGTAGGTGAGTAGTGACACTTAGAAATACCTAGGCTAGACTTTCAATTATTGCATGTAATCATATCTGCTAAGAAATCGCACATTATCAATTAGAGCACGACGCTGTTCCGTTTTACGTCTTTTCTACGTGAAGGAATATTATTCGAGAAGTAAAAAAAAATTGATACAGGCAACTTTTTAGATTCTATGCGAGTAGGTAGTGCCGTGCCGTATTGTAGCCTAAAATTCGCTCACATGTCAATACTTGGTTTGTTTGTTTCTTGTTTGTAGGAGGAGACGATGATGAGAGTAACGCATCTACATAACAGTTATGCACATGTCTATGGGCATGGGTGGATCTAAAAAAGCCTTTAAAATCGAAAGTTGCAAGCAATGAATATTTTTTTACAGCATAGTAATTAAATCGACTTCGCCGGAATGTTCGAATTCTTTCGACACTCTACTGCATTCTTTATGATCCTAAACTTCCTATCTATTGGAAAGAAACATTCATATTCCGTGTCCCAACTTCCAAAGATCTTCGGTCTACTGGTAATCTAATCCCATCATGTGCCAATCTGTCGTAGCAACTACTACAAAATGTCATTCACCAACAGGGCCATTGTATTGTATAATGCCTTGCCATTAGATATTAAGCGTGTTAGATTCTTTTAAAAAATTGCTTAAAAATCACTACTTGAATGTGTGCGGTTCCTAATCAAATTTTTTTATTTATGTATATAATGTGTGTGTATATGTGTATATTTATGTATGTATATATTGTATATTTATTATTATATTGAATTACGTTTTGTAGTGTTTTAGTAATGTTGGCTTTTATTAATTATTGTTATTTTCTACACTGCTTTGTTTGTTTGTATTCTTTCACACGCTAGGTTGTCTGGAAGTAATTGCTGCCTCAGCAGTAGGACCGCCTTTTGTGTACATAACATGTGCCTCACAGTAACTGCTTAAAATATATTTCATTCATTCATTCATTCTACTATCCAGCCGCTCGTATCCAGATTATAGTTTGGTTGTGACTGTCAGGTTTGTCGCGTTGGCTTTCATTTCGAAGAGGCTCTGTTTAACAGTACAACAAGAAATAGGATTCCTTTGTGATTTACACCATTGTATCACCATTCAGGGGTTGAGTTTGAGAAAAGTAATGATCCACGAAATCTCAGATTATATTAGATTTTAGGGCTAATTTTGTGGCCTATTTCTACTTTAGTAAATGTGTTCATTGTCTCCAGCTCTTTGGTGTTGATTGATTTACGAATATACTTGTAGTAAGTAGCTCTGGTTCGGAACACACTATCTTCATAACTCTTCTAACTAGTATTATACCAAACCCTGGTGGTGGATCTCAAATACCCAATATCCTGTACAGTCCTAATTTGGTTGAAGCCTTTATTATCGGGAGGAAAAAAATGGAGAGTTTACATATGTATACATCGGTTATTTTGATGGGTGCGAGTAATAATTTTAAAGTGAGCGTAAACAGTTACTTACTGTTGGATATATGCGAACTGTACGAATGAGTAGTATCTAGTTTTTTCAATTTGTAGTGCCAATTTTTTGCATGACATTGCAATATGCAACTTTTTTATATTAAGCTAGAGGCGAGAAAGTGTCTTTCATTAGCTGCATTACTTTAGAAATATTTCAATTAAATACAAGGTCACAAAATCCAAGCTGGGAAGGCACTTCAAGTCTATCACACAACTATCGTCAATGGACAGAATTCGTGTAGTTTCGTAATTGTTAATGTTTCGTTTATAGAAAAGATGTACCTTCCTCAAGATATTTATTCCTCAAGCTTTCAAGCTTAGAAATAATTAAACGGTGGGCACCATTCATTATTGAAATATTGTTCCATTGTAAGTCAGTATAAGCAAGTAGCAATGTATTATTCATTTATATTTTCGCGTGTGGTCCTCAATTATGTTTGAATAAATTATGTTAAATGCAAATATATATTTTAGTACACACAGTACGCACGGTAATACCATAGCGCAATAAGTTTTGTAGGCTGTGGTAATACTGACTTGACTTGGTTAGTTTAAGTTTTTAAATTAGTAAGAGGCATAGGAGGCGGGTGCTCTTTGTACCCCTCTTATAAGAAGAGAGGACTAAAGAGCAGGAGAAGGAGTCGCTCTTTGTACACCTCTTATAAAACGAGTGCTCAAAAGAGAAAAAGAGGCGGCGCTTTGGCGCACGGGGCAAGGGGCGAGGATAGGAACCTCACCCAATTTCACTGTCCCAAGGTTGTGCTGCACCACAGGACAACTGTGGATGTGGATGTGGCGTCGGTCCCTTAGGGGGCTGACTAGCCGTCGAGGTGCCCTGATGATTTATTGTTCCTGGGCACCTCACCAAAGGCGGCACTGATAGTAGCCGCGGTAGTTTTATTGGGTGTTTGGCACTACAATGTGCCGCGAGCCCCACACACCACTGGACCACACCCAGGGCCAGCGAAGGCGTATAAACGCATTTCTGCGCGTCAAAGAAAAAAAAGATTCCTAGGAAATAAGTGTATACTTATTTTTTAAGATATCATTGATGCTCCATGGCCAATGGCTGAGGCCTTGACTTCTGGGCTATTCACACGAATGTATTCTCTCATCTACTCTATGCCATTGTCGTGTACGTGGGAGCACTCTTTGTTTGATATTTGATAATGCAATTCAAGGGCGTATGTACCATCACATCAACATCATCAGTTATAGCTTTTCAAACTGACTGCGTCAGAAGGTAAAGCTTTTCGAACGTGTGTATGTAGATTTGTGTTCTCTGCTTCATCACTTGACGGATGATTATTGTGTGAGGTGTTGTTAGATTTCTCTTTATACGGTTTAAGCGGTGATCATTGACGAGTATGGTCTGACCAGCGCATGGCTGTAAAGATTAAAGGGCAAGTATAGCATCAGTGAGTTCTGCTACATTGTACGGGGCTGAATTCTGAACACTTAAACAACTTCAGCGATGAGCAAAACGCTTTATGCAAATGAGATCAAGACGCTGGGGTGGGCCGCAAGTGTAACGAGCCTTGATTGAGTGCAAAACGTGCACATCAGAGGAAAGCTTTTCTTGTGTAAGATAGTAGTGTCATTGCTGTTTTGCAGCCGAAAAAGGCCGGCATAAGCGATGTACGTTACTATCACATAATGTTTTGTGTCACGATTAATGGGATTTGGGAGAGTCCGGCCCATTGTTTGGAGGGATCTGGTATTGTACGGCAGCGCATCCGCATAACCCCTGAGATAGATTTTTATAACTGTTGAAAGTCATTAAAAGCCTCCAAAAGCTGGTATGAAATGAAACGCGAATGCAGTCACGGTCAACAAATAATTTACGACATACCAAAGGGAAAATCCTAGTTCTCGTGTATGTAATTAGACGTTTATTTCTAAACCGAGCACGTTCTGTTATTGCTGCTAACGTAGCCTACACACAAAATGTGTAGTTAGTGCAATGTTATTGACCTTGCTGCCGCGGTGCCCTAAAATATTTATACACGTAAACTTAGTTTATTACTTTTACACGCACGTCAACTACCTTTTTTCTGATTGCGCTATGATGACGGAAGTGTCCAGTGCAGCTTCATCAGTTACTATAAGACACGTCGATATCTACCTAATGAACTACCGCCTATGTGATGATCTGCAAGGTAATATCACCCTGGTCTTTGTTTTGTGAAAACAACCTAAAGTCAAGGGCGTAAAGTTGACTGTGTAAAAATCTATATTTATTAAATTATTTAGAAAAATACCAAGATAAACGATCTCATACTGAACAGTCATTTCAAAAAGTATATAATAGTCAAATATTTGTACCAAATATGGGAGACTCTTTGAAATGACAGTTGGCTACGAAATCGTCTATCTTGGTATTTTTCTAATCAGTGATTTTAACATGGAACGAAAACGAAATTGAAAATGATGATAGACTTGATGATTATGATAACGAAGATATCGTGTGGGATGTCAAACTTTATAATAAACATAAATCTCGTTTCATAATATAACATAAATATATTTCAAAAAGATAGACGTCTTCCTCTATTAAAATACCATTGGAGGTTCTTTATTAGAGATGGAATATTTACTTTATGCGTAATTATTATCTACTATGTTGTAGATTTCATCCGGTTTTTCGTTTTATAGTTAAAGTGGAAGAGTTGAAACCTTTTAGTGATTGCTGTAGACGATAGATATCCGCATAATTGTTACGCAGACGGTCTTTCCCTGCTCACCTCCATTGGGCCACACGAAATTCTTAATTTAAATGAATTGTCGTCACTGCGGTTCACATTCACATGAACAATCTAAGGTACGAGGGTGGATTCGAAAGTATTCGGCCTAACCAAGAAAATAAACACAAACTAAATCAGTTATATTTTTATTTTTTTTGCATAATCTCCATCAAGTTCGATGCACTTTTGCCATTTCACATTTAAAGCGGTCTAAAACCGTTGAAAAAAAAATGATTCTAGGAAGAATCATTTTTTACTACTCTTAGGATAGAGTCAAAATATGTGTCTACTGCTGTCTCGACGTCGTCGATAGTCGATAATCTTTGACGTCATAAGTGTTATTCGGGAATAGAAAGAAGTCTGACGTTGCCAGATCTGGTGAAGAAGGCGGATGCGGTAATAGTTAAAAGCCAAAATTGTCGATTTCAGCCGTTGATTGCACAAACGTGTAAAAACGCGGGGGTTATCTTGATGGAACAGGACATTTCTTCTGAACATACCTGGGCTTTTCTCTTATTGCCGTAGTAAGACACAGTAGTAATCAGAGTCTATATATAGTCTGACCCCTTTCAAGATAATCAATCATAATCACACCCTTCGAGTCACAGAATACTGAGGCCATTGCCTTCTTTGCAGACAAAATCGCCTTAGCTTTTTTAATTTTTTAGGGGGTGTTGAACCAGGCATTCTCGGCTGTTTCGATTGTTGTTTTGTTTCTGGCGTCCAGTGATGAACCCATGTTTCATCCATCGTAACAGACCGATTCAAAAAAGCATTCACGTGAAATAGTCAATCGCGTCAAATTTTTGTTCAACTGAGAGCAGTCGTGGAACCCGCCTCGCAGACACCTTGTGGAAACCCAAATCACTAACTATGTTTGAGTTCATTTCTAAGAGATGCCTATAATCTCGGCTATCTCTATATTTTTTTATCTGTGGCCTCCGATAGTTAAATGAAGCATTTTTTTTAATATTGTCTTCAGTAGTGGACGTCGAAGGCCTTCCACGCTCTCTACCACGTTTGAATACTGATATACAATTAACGGATGAATAAGACAGAGCTGGATCTCCTAAAGTACTAAACATATCATCATGGATGGCGTTCGGTGATAGCACCATCTTATGGAGGTACTTAATGACGGCATTCCGCTCGATTTGCTCCATTTGCAGAAACTGTGTCCTATTGCTTTGTTGAAATAATTGTAAAATCGCAACTAATTACCGCACATGCTTCGAAGTTTAAGTTTGAAGACGCCCATGAACATCCACATAATTACTATATTTACGTCCAAAATGCTAACTTTGCCTAAATAAATACTGAGCAAAGTTCCGATATTGAGCTTCTAAGTCTATCGTCTCTTACTTTTGATTTACGGAGCGTCGACTACTGTCTGTAGATCACAAGCGTTAAGATTTTCTTTACATTAACAAATAAAGCCAATGGGCAGAAACATATACAAAGTAATTTCAAGAGACGTAAAGGTGTGCAAGTCACATACTTGAAAAGTATGTGACTTGCACAAAGTTTACTCTAATAGATCAGCGGTCTTATAATTATCTCCTTTCTAACAACCCACATAGGACACCACAGAATACAGACAGTGTGTCTGTCAACTTTCCAGCATTCATCAAAAGCTCTTAAACTCGTAAAAGTTACCTTGATAGGAACCTAGATGTTCACACTTGTCTAAACATACCAATTTAATATAAAAATAAATTAAACAAGCAATATTATTAAGTAACAATTCTACTTTGTTATGATAGATATGAAAGTTAGTATGTATTTTTTCAGCATTGGGCGACACATGAGCAATTGAAGTCTGCTGGGGACTACGGACGTTTTTCAACATGCGTGTATAAACATGTGTTGGCCTCGTGCGCCCCGTAACGCCCAATTTGCAATCAGCAAATCACAAACAGTACGCAGCGCGATATCTTTGCCATCACTTTCAAGGCGGTATCATGTGAGCGAGAGCTATCTCAGCAATCGTGCCGGCCGGATACAGCTGCAATGCAGCATCCTACCTATTCCCAAAATGTATGTTTTTTGTAGTTTTATTACTGCACTGATATTAATAAAATTTGACACATTCACAATTTGGAACATAATAAAATTTTTATCTCGACAATTTTGCTTGAATCTTTGGTATGGAATTTATATTTTAACAATTTTAATATATAAAAAAAGTTATACTAAGGATTTTCACAGTATATGTAATTCATACGGAAATCTAGGAGAATCATGATCTTTATTTCCATTTCTATTTACTGCAGTCGAGTAAATAGAATATAAGAATTCCAGTAATATTTCAATGATTTAAATAATTTGATTATATAACTCAAAAATGTTAACTGCCGTGTGAACTTCCAGTTAACGACTCGACTTTAAACCACTTTTTCGTCCTCTTCCGTATACGGCGAGGGCGTTAAACTCAGTTCTCCGATTATTTATTCGTTACAGACGTCAACTGCATGTTTACATTCGCCTCTAGTTAACGATGGGACCCACTCAAGCTACCATTGAAAAACATGAAGGAGACGAATTCATAGATCGAATGAAATTAGGTTTAAAAGTAAAAAAAATGGAATGAAAATCTTCTTTTGGTGTACTTTTTGAACAAAAATCCTTGAACTTGCGTCTTTGTCACCGAGAGGGCTACTGAACGTGCTATGTTGGCTGTTTCTTCGTCCGATATAATTCGCAACGAGGTCATAAGGCAAAGAACTAAAGTTTTCGATATCACGCGAGAATATGCTCACTGAAGTGGCTATGGGCTGGTCACACACTCAGAAGCTCAGATGGCAGATGGGCCTCTAAGGTTCCGGAGTGGAGGCCGCGTTTAGGAAAATGAAGTGTTGGTCAACCGTTCACCAGGGGGGAAGACGATCCCCGTGCAGTAGCAGGTCCGGGATGAACGCGAGTAGCAGGTGATCGGTCGTCTTGGCGTTCATTGAAAGTGGCTTATGTCCAGCAATGGACCGATAGGGGCTGATAATGATGATGAATGAAATGAATTTTTGCCATATCTCGTGAAATATCCACACGAAGCGTGAAGGGACTGCTAATGTAGGATGTTTTCAAAGAAGACAATAGGACTTATAAGTGTAAATACAATAACCTTTTTCTTAGCCTTTACCTGAACTGCTCTGCTCTGCCCGAAAAACCTTTTCTTGTCTGAACTGTTTGGTGCAAATTTTTTTTTTACAAATCATCACCAATATTTGAATTTATATCAAATATTTCATTACTGTCATTGTCATATGCGATAACGTTTCATGTACAGTTCTTATACAATCTTAATTATACATACATGTTATATTTAATATAACATGCTTCACCAGTCACCACATTCGTTTTTTCTACGCCGTTATTCCCAGCATGCAGTACTCGGATTATTGACGCTAGTAGTCATATTATCTGACATAATTGGTTACTTTAACTATTTACAATATATTATATTATATATTATATTTCCCACAAATGTAGAGCCAGGCTATGAGCATCTAATATGCCTTATATATGTATTTTAAAACCACGTCTTGTATAAGTGTTATTCGACTAATCATCACGTAGACACAGGGAAGACGATATTCGTAAATTAGCTGGTCATGGTTGGCCGTTTCCTTATCATGGTTCAAGCCTTGTCGTGGCGGGGAGGGTGGGTGTCAGTAGCCTGAGGCGAACCTAGACATTTTGCGTGAAACCAATTGAACCAAGAACTAATCTTGCGGCAGGCACTTTTCCGCACAGGGCAAGGGGCGAGAATGGGAACTTCACACAATTGCCCTGTCCCAAAGTTGTTGGGGTTGTCCTGTGGTGCGGGGCAACCCTTCGACCCGTCGTCGGGCGTAAATGCGTTTCCTCGCGTGAACAAAAAGAGCCTAGTCGCTAGTAGACGCCTTGACGTTTACTTGACGTTGGGATCGGTAGTGGACCAATGAAGTTCGACGATCCGACGCTTTCATCATTCAGTAAATTCCTCCCTAAGTCCGATGTGATAGTACTTACTGGAGTTTTTAACATTCTATCTATCAATAGATTTGGCTACTCGAGAGAGAGTCTTGTCATATTTCGCATGGATCTTATGACTAAATGATATCTTAAGTAGCCAAATCGATAGATAGATTATTAAAAACGGTCGATAAAGATCTGCAAGTAGATACCTATACAGAGTTAGTTATAATATAGAGTTTACAAGTCTCTTGAATATGACGGCACGCAAATTGCCTGATGTCGCGGGTGTCTATGGTCGCGCATCGCTTAACATCAGACATATATACGTGTGAATCCTTTTCAAAAAAAAGCTAAGTCACAATAATTTTAGATTTGAAAGTTATTTTATCTTTATCACGCGTGTGAAGTAATTTACACATGGTATAAAGCGTGGCCATGGTATAAACCATATGGCCACCCATAGTATCAAAAAAAGAAAACACCACCCAACTACTAAGCTACTAGGCAAGGAAATGTAACTTCATTTAGGTGTTTGGCGAAAAACATTTTTCCAATAAAATTTAGACTTAGACTGACTATATCGTACGATATACACCTGATGCGTACCTTTTAATAGGCGTTTGCAGGCCTTCCGGCGATGCCTTTACAGATCAAAGCCGTTATAAGATTATTCATTCAATTTTATACACGTGTGGTACAATATAATTTTTTTTTTGTGAAAGTTTATATCTCAGATTTCTTAAGAAACATTGTCTATCTTTTATAGTATAGAGGGGGGCGTAAGCGTAAGCACAGTGGAAGCCTACTTTTTTAAGACTACCATTTATCCTTTCCTCCCCCCCTACAATTTAAGCCGTTTAAGCAACTTCATACACGTATGTATTACAGAACATTATAACATTATCTTTTCTTCTGAAAATAACCGGAATAACATTGAAGTCAAATCCTCAAACGGGATGATGAAAATGATTTAGTATAAGGCAGCGCCATGGAGCATTACAGTCAAAATAGGCCAGCGTGACTGGGGAACGCTGGCCTATTTTGACTGTACCCTTCGCTCGACTGTTAAGTCTGGTGAAATTTGTGAGTTGCCGGTGGCAAGGACGAAGAGCACTATGGGCGCGGATCACAAAGGCATCCAACTGGTTGCTTACCCCTTAAAGTATAGAAAAACGCGTTACCTATATATGGTATCGATTTGCATCACATCTCTACTCGATACTAACATATTAGAGCATGTGGATATCTTTCACTGACTCAAGCACAACTTCTTCAAGTGGTGTTGCATAAGTTGGCGCATCTACTTAACCTAATTTTTAAAATTCATCAATGACTAATGTCCTCTACAAGCAATAAACAGCTAGTAATCGCTCTGCAATATTACAACGATATACTTATTCGAAACACTATTTAATTTTCTTTTATAGCTCGTGAGGCTTAGGAGCATATTGAGCGGTTAACACTACCTAAAAAGAGAGAAATAGGTATATATGCTTATTATGAAACAAAGTCACCAAAAGCTGTGTGTATAGATATTAAACTAGCAGTGCCGATTCCACCTGTATAATTTAATTTGAAAAAAAAAAACACACTGGCAGTAGTATATAGTAGCAAATTTTCAAACAAACTATGTGTGATTGTGTGTAGTTTAATGTGTCAATAATAGTGGCACTGACACATCTCGGATATATTAATATGCACTGATAGTAGGTAAACATAGTTTAACATTGTATTCAATGTCATAGAGAGGATAATTAAACGTGTGTATTGTTTGTAATACTCGACTAAGTGTATTGCAGGCATCGGCTTTCGCGAATCGTAGGCTAAGCTTGTATTTGTGTAGAGTAGTCGACATTGGTTGACGGGAAACCAGGTAAATATTATGCCGGTTAAGGGAAGTGTGAGCCGTGACGTATCATTCAGGTGTTTAGGTCTCTGAAAATTGGGCAAGAGCATCCTCGCAGGATCCGGGAAGACAACAAATTGTCTTATAATAATGATTCAATCTAGGCGTTCATTGAGAGAGACCTATGTCCAGCAGTGGACGGATAAGTGCTAAAATGATGAAAATGATGATTCGATTGATTTCCCTACTTATCTATATACGATTGCCCCTCTCGTACAATCGAGATTCGATATTTTAGAGAGGGAAAGATATAGAGAGAGAGAGTGAGAAACAAGAAACCCTCGTGACTGTAGCTCTGATACATTATAAAATATATAATTTAGAATGTTACAATAAAACTAATTTTACGGATTTTATCGCGTTTTATTATTATTAGACAGGTGTACCACCCGTGACTATGGTTGCTGTAAAGTTCCTGGAACGTCGGATAAGTGAAGTAAAGAAACCACGATAAAATCCGTAAAAGTAGTTTTATTATAATGAGTAACATTCGCGTAAACCTAAGACATCAATATTAGATGTCTTAATTGCCTGTGTACAGCAGTGGACGTCGTCGGCCTGATGATGATGATTCATTTTAAATAGTTGAAACAAATTTATCTATCATGTCGCCAAGGCTATAACATAGCGGGATTGTAGTTTGAAGGCATACCCACGCCAAAATCCGACTATGGCAGCCATGGAGTTAACATTTCGGCCGCAATCCTGTAGAAAAAGATACTGATCGATAAAAAAAAGACACTAACCTCTTCAGGAAATCTGTGTACTCGGCCTGCCGTATGAGTCCAGTACGCATCATGATAGTCTGGAAACACTGTCGCTCGATGGCCCAGAGTCGGCAGTCGGTCGCGGCCTTTATGGTGGCAGTTCTTTTGCAGTTGTAAAGTATCGCCAGTTCCCCAAACACCTTGCCTGGTGCCATGGTGCTGAGGTATTTGTTTTCTCTGGAAACTTCCACACGGCCCTCTGTAAACGAAAACATCGAGTCAGTCTTGTTATCGATTAAGTATAAAGGCGAAGTGAGCGCCGAGTATCAATTCCCCGTATAAAAGAAATTATTGGTAATGTGCAATACCATTCAGAGTTTCCTCAAGTTTGAGAAGCCACAACGAGTAATTGGATCATAATCCGCACGATTGTTATACAGTTGCGTTGCTCGGGTATTCTCCTCCCCTTCAATGGACCGCTGACAACTCACACACCGCAATCTTACATCCAGAATTCTGAGGCTTTAGTACCGGATGCTCCTTATTTTTGCCATTACACTCTTGGGCCTATAAGTCTCAGCCCGGCAGCCCAGTCTCTGTCTTATACATTAGACCTCATGGTCGCGTACAATCCAATATTTATCTTAAGTCAGTTTGTCATGAATTATAGTAATATTAAAAAAAACGATTAAAGCCATCTGACAGCACGAAACGTGCGGCATGGTGGTCACTTTGCGAGGATACAGTGTGAAGGAGAAATACCTCCCCGGTCGTGCCGGCCCAATGTGGCTGCTATGCAGTATGATACAACATGTTAGATGGCAATAATAAGGAATCGACCGCCTTGGCAATCTTAGAAAAAAACTCAACTTAGATGCTTATTTATCAATGGATGACTGGTATTGATGATAAATTAACCATAGACTTTATATTATAAATATATGAAATTAAACTTATATCTAGATGTATATCAATGTTATTCCATGCCACTTCTATTTACATTACAGCGTGAACGTTCCATTACGTTCTGTTTCGCTTAGTACAGCGATCTTGATTCCTGGAAATGGCGTTATGGCGACAGCTCACCTCGCCATGAGCCAGCGAGAGGTACAATGTCTCCGGTTGCGAGAAGCTGTCGTAATCGTCTGTGGCCTGGCTGAATCATGTCTCGGTTCTTGTCATAAGGTCGATTTATAATACTACAACAAACTTACTCTTTAGGTATTATGTAATTATCCCGCGATTTTGCATTTTACCACCGTTTTAATATGTATATTTAAAACTGTGATAAAAGTCCTTTACTCCGTTATTCGTAAAATTCAGAACAGAGTTACTTCCATTTGGGGTTATTCTAAAAATTATTATTTAAGTTCTTTTTTTTTTTTAATTTCCGACATGACGCGACGGGAGAGCTACGTCTCGTACGTATGATCCCACCGTAAAGTGACAGATATGCTGACTTCTTGCGGTTTTAAGTAGCCGGCAGCCCATTTGAGGATTGAGTAGAAGAGAGCAGCGCCAGAGGCACTCGATGTCAAAGGGTCGGGTCTGTAGTTATCAAAAACACACAACTTCTCGTTTGCCCCCTTATACCATAAAAAGTAGATGATTACTTTCCCCAATATCTCAAACATCCTCATCCAAGGAGATTATCCATTAATGATAGATACGTACGTTGATTTATAAAGACCCATTCTATTCTACAAGCAAAAGTTTAAGCTTAAAACCGGAGGCTCTTGGTATAACGATATTAGACAAGCGACCTCACAATTTACATTCACTTATTTTAGAAGCGTTTAAGAACATGATAGTGTATCATGTATGTAAATTAATCAATGTTTCCATTGACGAAATGACCTTAGAAGACTGGTTAATTTCGTAAGAATGACATACATCGTCATAAAACAAATTGCACACTTATACCGGTTGTGCAGATTCCTGTTAAAGTTCCCAACAGTTTTTAGATACTTAGATAGCTTTTAGGTATCACAAATACTGCACTTAGTCAGAGGCAATGCCATGTTGCGTTGCATCCGAAATGCGCAGACACGACCGGGGACGCCTCCCCCGTTGTGTCCCTCACTCACATGACATCTCCGTAAAGTGTCAGCAATCCCGTGAGTAGCCGGCGGCCCATTGGAAGTTAAGGACGAAAGGAGGGCAACGGCAATATATAATCCATACCAAAAATAATACCGTAATTTGGATGTCTATAGGAGTCGGATGTCATCAAAAGGCTACTGAATACAGATAGAATATGACGTTGGCAATGGAAGATTACTCATGCGGTGCACCATGAACCTCTTGACAGATGACCTAAGAGTGAGAGCAATACAACGTAATAATTATTGTGCAGGCATGTTGCCTTTCTTCCCTCCATACAGACTTAGAGGTTCACGAACTACACGAAACGCGCCAAGATGACTGACACTTCACGGCGGTATCATAGAAGTAACCCCGGTCGTGCCAGCCCAATTTAGCTGCAATGCAGTATGGCAAATGTTTTACCAATTTATATTCATACATTACACATTGTTGCAGCCTAGGTTGTTTCCGCTTTCGGAGGTGTACGCCAACAACTGGCCTTCGGCGAGAACTGAATTAGAATAAGGTTTTTTGCAGTTCCAGAAAATTATTTTTTATATTATAGGGGACAAACGTCAGAACATCTCGATAACTACCGACGCCCATCCTCATAATAGTTATGCAAATTTGTTGTCCTCCTTTCCTCCAATGGGTCACCGCATACTCATACATCGCACGAAACGCGACAGCGTATTTGTAACATTCTTCAGCTGAGCATCACTTCATGTGAACGAGTGGTACCTCTACAGTCGACCCGGCTAAATTCCGCTACAATACATCATGGCACTACCTCTTACTAAACGCATGTATGCAACTGTTGATCTACTTGCGGGAACTGAATAACGAAACGGAGTGCTTAAGACCAGGCAAGCAAAATAGGCGCAAATAATAGCTGGAACTTCATGTCTCAAGGTTATGTATCGTCGAAAATTTTTAAAAGTTGAACGGGTACTGTCCGTACAAAGTATACGCAACCGGCATGTTCGTATGAAGAGTTATGACAATGTGGAGGTGATCAAGGCAGGTATGTAAGGATCGTGATATGTAGCGCTTCTTTCTCTTTGCCTACCCCATTAGGGACCTGGAGTGAAGATGTGTGTTGAAAAATGGATTGGAGTTCTCCGTCAGGCGAGTAGCGGGATAATTATTTTTAGAATTTTAATATTAGATCTGTGCGTTTGTCCATGAATCAAATAAAATTTGATATTTCACTATACATGTGCCAGATTATGATGTCTCCACCAGCGATACTGGTGCAGATTTTCTAATTAACTGGTACCATCTTGAAAAGGGTAACCGAATATAGTCGTTTGTATTCCAAGGTTGTTGACAATCTTATAATACTGTATAAGCGACGCCCCACACGGGGTATAGTTGTTATGCATAAAACATTCTAAGATACCCTTAAAAATCAAGGGGACAGTAAATGTCACGAGATGAAAAATATTGGACGTGTTATTTCCACATTGTAATTTATATCTGTGTCAAATTTCACCCAAATTCGTTAGGGTAGTTTTTGTGTAAAAGACTAACAACTGCACATACAAACTTCTTACACTTATAAAAGCAAATTTTTGAAGTTCAGGTACAGTTCAAAATGACGCGCATGCACAATCGAGAGTAAAACTAGTTTTGTCGAAAACATAGTCTTGAACGTTAGTATCCAAGCGATAACTCTGTGATCCGTGCGCAATAAATATCATTACTGACTTACTGAGGCCTGTGGCCCACTTTACTACAACTCAATTTAGCAGTAAATTGATTTAATTGCACCAACAGCACTCATTCCGTTCTAGAGATTGAAGTTAGACAGATAAAATGACGGCTGACACAATTTTGCTAATGACTGCATAAATGTTATAATAAATGCAGTGTTATTTATGCAGTGAAACATTAATTATAATATACATTTTATGGTTAGCACTCGCGACAACCACTACTAAACCTATATTACGCGAAAAATAAGCACGTTGATGTTTTTTGAAATGAATACTTTTTTAGGCGTACCACGTCACGCATGGAGAGTGACGCGTGCCGCGTATTGAGTGCACAAAAATTATGTTTTATAACCATAGGGTGACAAGCGTGCAATGGGGGCTTGTTGGTGACCACCGATGCCTGTTAAATTTAGAATGTGGAATGTTTAGTAGAAATATTTACGTGACACGTATAAACCTTTCTTCCTCCCCCGCTCCAATGGGCCACCAGCTACTAACAAGCAGCACAAATAGCGACAGCATGGCTTTCACTTTGCGACGGTGTCATAAGAGCGAGAGGTCCCTTGAAGTGCCAGCCCAATTCAGCAGGAACGCAGAATGGGCCCTTACTCAAAGATAGAGGATGATGGTTATCGGTATAAAATAGAAATTTTGTAAAACATATATATGACTTGCTCCCAAAATAATGAGGCATTGTTGTAAAATGATAGAGAACAATGTTAACACGTTACCAAGAAAATACATAACACGAGTGGAAAATTGATTACGCCTATGTCAAGGTGATACACAGAGTTACGTAGTTACGTAATGAATGTTAATTTTTTATTATCATTAGTCATGACCGATGATTGATGACTTGAAACCTTGCTACCGAAACGGAAATTAATGTGCAAGGATCCATGCAATTATCTACAAAAAAGAAAAGACAAAAAAACACGTATGTTGAGAATCTTTAAGAATCTTTAATTGATTATATTATTTTTTTTGTAATCTGTTTTTATAGCGGCAATAGAGATGTAACATCAACCGAACACTCGAATGATGCACAGATGGACAGCGAAATCTTACCGTACCATTTCTACTCTTTTAGTACTCTATAAAACGTGCTTAAATAAAAATACGAAAACTGGAAAAAAATATTTCGATCGTTATGATTGACATTGTTATTACATTTTGACACTTTAACGTGTAAGAGAAATTGGGTTGCAAATTTTTATACGCTTTTATTTTTTGCCAATTCGAAATGCAAATATTTTATCATCATTACTCAGGACCGATGACTAATGACTTGAAACTTGATAGTAAGTTGCTACCGAAACGGAAATTAAAGTGGCAAGGATCATCAGATTTTCATTAATCACTTTCAGATTTTTAACATAATCAGCATAAGATTTTGATTGAGATTTTTTTGTGGTATTGGTTTTGGTATTCATCGATAATAAATATATCGTAGCGATCACAAATTGCCATGACTTTATCTTCAACTGAGTATAAACCTCTAGAATGAACGCTAAAACCGCCTAACTCCTGCCCTTATCATTTTACACACAAGCGAAAAATCCGAACCATTAGGTATACAGACGGTCATTATCATCTACGTGTGCAGACACGTTAATGAACGTCGTTCTCTCCTTCATCCGTTTAACTAGGAACCAATAATAAGCAGAGGTCCGACCTCGTATCAATCTGTGGGATAAAAATTAACCATCAGTTCCTGTTCATAGATGCGGCCTGTAGAAAGTCTTTGGATCCTTTGGATCCGTGTTGGCTGTTCTGAATTGAAGATTGGGTGAGGATGAGGTTGGGCAGTGGACGTATGCACCCACCATGGTTTAAGCTTTGTCGTAGCGATGGGGCTCAATAGCCTGGGGTGAACTCAGGCGAAGCCAATTTAACCGACGGGGATGCTCTCTGCGCCTCTCTTATAAGAAGAGGGGGTAAACAGCTGGAGGAGGAGGCGCTCTTTGTATCCCTCTTATAAGAAGAGGGCACAAAATAACGACAGGAGGAGGTTGCTGGGGTCCTGTGGTGCGGTGCCCTGCTGTGGAAGAGCCGCCGGTTCCTTAGGGGGTTACTGGCCGTCGAGGTGCCCTGATGATGTGTTGTTCCGGGGCACTCCACCAAAGACTGATGGCACTGGCGGTGGTTTTTGTGGGGTGCCGCGAAGCCCACACACCGTTGGACCCCTTGCAGGATCGGTAAAGGCGCACAAATGCGTTTCCTCACGTTAACAAACAGAAAAGTAGACTTATGCCATTACAGCCGTGACCTTCACGTGAAGGCGATTACTCCGGTTCTCCGCTGGCTGACCGTCTTACTAACTTAGTTCACTAGTTGCTGTTTTATTAATCCTTTAAACTTTGTCCTTATGAATCCAGAACTCTTTTAACTGTGTACACCGAAAAGTGTAACACTTTTGCTCTTCACTGAGTTCTCAACAAATAAGTTTTGTTTAAGTACAAAATTTTTTTGTGTAACAATAAAGTGAACAAGTAATTTTTTTCTTCATTCAAATTTTTAACCTTGGCACTTATATAGAATTGCATAAATTGCAATAACTTTCAGACCCGTGTACTGCTTGCGTCACATATATTTAATATGGGAACATTACAAAAAAAAACGCTCTCACACCAATACAAACATTTAATTATTTTAAATAACTAACACGGCTTCGCGAAATGTGAAACTTGTTAAATAAAAGTCGGCGGAATATGAAAAGATGTCTGCTTTTATTTTACTTGCCTAATTAACACATAATTAATAGTTAGCCAATTACTTTTAACGAATGAACATAATTATCAGCCCATTGCGGATTGTCACAGATCTGTATTAAACATCCATCTCAGCGACTAAGATGTAATTCTTTTTTGACGTAACTAGAATATACACATGTCGATTGGACGAGTCAAAAGTTAGTCACATCAAAAGTTTGTTTTACATTAAGCAAGATTTCAGTCTTTGATCCGCAAATATTTCAGTAAAGTAAGTTATTACAATAAAACTGGTTTTACGCTTTGCTTAATTATTTAACTAGCCCGACGTTTCAGAATCTATACAACAACCATAGTCACAGGTGGACTGAGATGACAGATCCAGATGTTATAAGTTATTAAAAGTACCAGAAGATTTATAATTATTTAGTTGGTCCGATTAACCATTATATAGACAGCACGATGTAGTAAGTACTGTTTGCGTTAATCGGAACAACAAAATAATTATAAATCTTCTGATACTTTTAATAACATCTGGATCTGTCATCCCATTCCACCTATGACTATGGTTGTTGTATAGATTCTGAAACGTCGGGCTAGCTAAATAATTAAGGTAACCGCGATAAAATCTGAAAAAGTACTTTTGTTGTAATGAGAATTTCGCGTAAACTAGTTATTAGGTTAATAATTAAGTGATCGATTTACCTACTATATTATAGTGACTGATAAAGAAACTAGTGGTACAACACAGTTGTACCCCGTACCAGTTTTACCGTAAATAGTTTTTACCTTTTACTTTCTACAAGAAAATATTTTAGGAGCAGATCATAATCTACATGTGAGTTAATTTTCATCCAAATCCATATATTTATTTTATAGAAGCGTTCGTGTTTAAAAATTATTAGTGGGAATTGGGACAGTATTAAGAAAGAGACAATGTTAATTTTACATAGAACTAAATTTGTCAAAAAATTCTCTTGCCTTTTTCTCAATTTACGAAGAAAAATACATAATTATTCTTTTACCTTTCTCATGTTTTGTATCCACGTTCAGATGTTGGATCAGATTTGGGTATATGTTATTCAATCCACATAAACTATTTTAAAGTGTTATATCGCGGTTTATTTGACCATTGAACCATATTTATGTTTCGGTTGTTATACAACAGCTAGGAATGGAGCAAGCGTCGGAATTCTATAATTACATAGACTACATAAAATGCCATGAATGGTAAAATAATCTACATATTGTAATCATTCTGGGGCCAATCTATACTAATACTAACCCCTCGTATATCTAAAAGGCTGTTTGCTTAGTTTATGCGGAATGAATATACGAAAGCAAATGAGCATACGAAAGGTAAAAAGCTGAAGAGTATATTGGTTTGCAGAAGAACACCAATCTCGAGAGCCACTGATCAGATTTGAAAAAAAAAAGGTAATTTACGAGGAGCAGCATACATTATAGTCTTTGCCCTATAATATCTAGCCATAGAATGCAGTCAGACAAAAACATAGTAAAAACTCATTGTATTCCTTACAAAAGTGAAGCGAGTATCGCGGCGGCGCACAGCAAGTATATGACTAAATAAAGCAATGTATAACGTAGCTGGACCCTACTGGTCCAGCTACGTTATACATTTACAATGTCATTATCACAATTTTTTTCGGAGGTATCCACTACTAGTTGGCGGCGTTATACCTCCCGCCTGTACAGTTCATCGGACTAGCGAAGACTTGGGGCTTCTGGTTCAGGGAGACGATAATGAGAGTATCATCATGATAGTATATGGCTTGGTATGTGACGTAATTCAAAGATTATAATTGTTCAATATGTCTAACCTATTGAAGCAACGACTCCTCAAAGGTACATTATAGTATGAAACTATTTCAAGGGTGTTTACAATATGATTGCTGCTAATATATATTCATGCTAAGGTTCAAACACATTACATTTATTACGGCTATGTTTTACATGTACCCGTTTCGTGTATGTATTCTTATCGTTCTGAACATAAAAATTTCCAAGTCCTCAAAATCTGGCTGTCTATATGTGATCGATTTTCTCAAAATCGATTGACTTGATTTTATCTGTATGGAGAAATCACAATCATCACGTGACGGTTTCAATTTTTAATCTCATTACCTGCGTAGTTGTGGCAGTTTCGTGGAACGTATAGCATATAGCGTTCCTCCTGGACTATATAACACTGAAAGAATTGTTCAAATCTGACAAATGATTCCAGTTTACCGCAATCAAATAAACAAAGTCTTCAGTTTTGTAATGGTAATATATATTAGCCGTTATCTGCTCCGCATTTATCTTTTCAAAGCGAAAATATTGTCTGTTTTACGAGATTTCGCCCTGGATGGAATGTCACTAACGCCATAAGGTGTAATTAGATGTGAACTAGAACGAGCACTCTTGAACAGATGCCTCCGTTGGGTAACCGGTTTTAGTCAACGTTTGGCTTTGTTCGATTAATTATATCGTCTATTAAAGACATTTTTAATAAGAGTACCATGCAATGCAGCCGAACAAAGCCTGGCACATCCTGAGCGGTACGTCTCGGGTACATGATGCTACGTTGACGCGTTCCGTGTGGTTTGAGAGGTTCCGATGGGCCAATGGATGGGGAAGGAAAGGACGGCATCACGTCGACACAACAATTATGATGTCTATAGGCGTCGGTAGCCATCCAGAGTGGCATGAAGATGTTTGTGTGTTTTAAGAGGTGAATTTTTAAGTATTTGAAAATATAAGATATGTTAGAATAAACTTAATACTGTCATCGGGTTTAATTGCGTGATCAGATTGTTAAACGAATAATCCCAACATTTTCAAAAGCTTCATAAAAACGTGCGGACAATAAGTGGTGTAACAAAGGAAAAAGAAAAGTAAATCAGTCTAAAAAACTTTAAACAAGAAATTCTATAATTTTATGATTATAGGCAGGGATATAAAATCATTTTTGCTACACGGCTTCAAATTACTGGATATCAGGTAAAGGCGGTTCTACTCGTTCCGTTACGGCTTGTACGGCTGTCTTAAATATTTTGTCTCCTGCTTATATCTAACATTTAAGCATTCGTTTTTATAACTGAAATTTTTTAGCCCTTTTGAAACAAATGGTAACTAAATCATTAAATACCTCTGTGTTTAATGATTTAGAGTAGAATGATGAGTAGTATCATGATACCGTGCAATTATCGACGTGTGGTGTGGATTACAAACGGCGGCAGATCAATAACAGAAGTCCGTCTGCAAAGCAGTACACGGGTCTTTGGCTTATAATGATAAAACCGGAAGAAAGACTTAACTTGTGCATCAAGTTAAAAGTGATTAAAACAATGACCCAGAAATATGCCAGTCCAAGCTAGGATTAGAAACCAAGGCACAATCAGCGACTGAACAGTGAATGTGCAGTCGTGGGATCAACAACGAAACCTCAACATACTTTATGTTTATAATGAAGAGGATTGTTGTACTTACGCTCAATTATGATAATACTAACTTACATGCATCATTTAAGCTGCAATTTGGCTCAGACCAAGCCTGGAGCTGTATACAGGCTTAATAACATGGTTCATAATTCGAACGCCATTATGTTATAAATTATGATCCATGGAATGGACGATCCAATTTATCTATCGAAATTTATGCTGTGGAAACGAACAGAAGCCCAATAAAGCTTCATCGGTTGCTACGAGTGCTCGTCGTATGGCCATCATGAATTTCTGTAACTTAATGTAAAACCTAAACGTACTAATTATTATATTCAACAGTAAGAAATAATTTTTGCTTATCTTTAAATGTTTGAATTAAAATTTAGAGAATTATGATAATTTTGTTCAAACAATGGGTTTTGACTGGCAGATAAAGCATGCCTTAAAAACTTCTTATGATTCACTGGCCAGTAAATGAGGTACGCGACAATAAAAGGAAAGGAACTCCACGAATTTGACAAAGTAAAACCAGAAATGTAGGTTATAATGATACTTTTAGAATGTTCATAAAAACCAAAGACAAACAAGGAAGACTAAAAACAGAATCGTAAGAAGTCAACGTTCTACATGTAAGTCGTGAATACATAACATCGATCAGATGTCAAGATCTTTGCGTCCGTTTGATAAACAAATACTGATAACAGAACGTGTTTTGTGATGTTTGTAGATTAGGGGTTCCAATCTGACTTTTAAAAGCTAACAGAAAAATGAAATCACAAGACAAACGGTTCGATAAATAGATTGTATACGAAGGTTTCCGGTTCGAAAGGAATACGTTTTGTGGCACTTTTAGCATACATATAATATCTACACACAATCTGCAATTATATGAAAATTACTTTTTATTACAAACCATTTTGGATGAACTTAACGACGAAAATGAAATACAGGCGAAACCTAGTGGCACTTGACTTTTATAGCTAAACTGTTTTAAAGCTAAATTCTTCATACAGAAACTGTCAGCTGAATATTGTAAGAAATATACTTAATTTTACACAAGCAGCGCCCCGCGCGCATTATTTGGATCTTCTTGGTCGTATCGTCATGGTATATAGTCTATATTTTGTGCTTATACAAAATATTTTTTCAAATATAATTCCAGAGATTAGCGCGTTGAAACAAACAAACGAAGACAAGAACTCTTCAGCTTCATTACATTAGACAGCTAACGATATTTACATTATCACAACGATTTGTGTGACATTTAAATTTACATTCACAAACTATAGCCTAATTAATTATTTATATTTCTCATAACATCACTTTCGTAAATATAACCCTGACTTCTGTTGACAAATGGTTATAGGAACCAAATATTGTTCCCATGAGCGAAATTGCTTATAAAGAAGATGTACCTATGAAAGAGATACATACCTAAAATTTTAATATCTATTGTCACTAGTTATTGTTCGAAGTTAATGTTTTTTTTTTTTTTTTTTTGTTAACATTTATTATTCGAAGAATATTATATAGTTTATACTAAGTTGCGGCACCCTAACAGGTCATCATGTTTAAACATATAAAAGATTTCTGTACTCACGATTGTAATAAAGTTTAAAGTTTGAACAGATGGAGGCTCCTTTTATTTATCAGTCTAACCACGTCTTTATGCAAAACTTCTCTGTACTAAGATTTATATTCATTTCCTAACTTACCTACGAGTAAGTGGTATATATAAGTCAATTAATATTAGAACATTTTTTCAACGAATTTTGTTCATCCCGAAACAAAAGAAAGTTTTAGTATTGTAACACAAACACTCGTATACGTCACGTTAATTATTTCTATGTTGTTTCAGGTTTTACTAGCACTACAAACATGTTCATACAAAAAATGGAGATTGAACTTTAATCCACCTGCTGCTTATATTATTATAGAATTATTTTGAAAGCGTGATAGAACAATGAAATGTACTATAACAATGGGATAATTACCTGAATTATTTGACTGTTTGTTATCTTCAAGACGTGTAACGTCCAGCAACACGCCGGCATCGAGCGATGTTTCGGTGGCGTTGCTCTCACGTTGACAGAGATTCCCAGTTTTCCTTTTTCGCATCCCGTAAGTGTGTACTGGCACTATTAGCTTAGGTCTGGGTATCGAAAAATCCGAATCAGATCCACTGGAAGAACTTTTGGCACTACGCGAGAACTTAGAGTTATTTACGCGCTCCTCACTGACACCGTTTTTGGGCGACCCAAACGCTAAAGAATCATAGTAACGTACGTTTCTATCTTCATTTTTTATCCTAACCGTATCACTTTTTACCCTGACAGTATTATATAACTTGTCTTGGCTATCAGGTTTTACTTGTTTATAGGCACCATTGGAAGTCCGATATTCACTTTCCGTTCTTAAACCACTCGAATTGATTCCATTAGAGCTTACGGGTGGGGCTTGAATACTTCGTGACATGTCGTATTGCATTAATGAGAGCTGCTCACTAGGCGAGAGATTTCTTTTCGGTTGAGTGACTGTGACCCCATTATATTCTTTGTCGTGCATTGAAATGTCGAGATAATCTCTCAAAGGTGCTCTACCTTCACTTTTAACACGTAGTGATTTAGAATTAAATCTAGGTTTGCTTTCAGTGCGTCCATTTTCGTTATGATTCGGTAATATTTCTGATTGCCGTATATGTTCCGATGCCGGAAATGGAAGTCGATCGCGTGTGGGTAACGATTCCTTAATCGGATGCATATGTAGACCTAAATCTTCCGCTTCACAATCTATGTCAGGGTTGGGTTTTACAGATCGTGATTTAATTGGCGTTAAATCTAACGTCGCCATTGTGTTTATCAATTGATACATGGTCCCATTACCGAACCCACGAACCGAGCCGTTTTTATATTTCTCTTTTTCAGAGTCTTTGCGTAAATTTTTAATCTTGTCACTATCAGTGTCATTGTTCTGTTGACTTACTCTTGCGTAGTATTCATAGTAGGATTCTGATGACGGATCCAACGGGACAGCTCCAGGATCAGGAAGGGGAATATTTTTTTTGGAGTCTACTTTACGTTGTCTGTGTGCGTACTTAATGGAATCTTTCCTTGGAGCAGGTGCAGTAGGTTGAACTTCATCATTTCCAAAATACTCTATATCCCATTCTGTAAAATTCCTTCGCTTTACACGTCTCAGTGTCGATGGTTTGTAACCATTTGGCATATCTTTGAAACTGTAACTCTGTTTCAACTTATTTTGTAACAATAAATCATTTTCTCGTGTCTTGTTTTCAATGTCTTGTTGGTACTTGGCTAATGGAGATATATTTTTATTGGAAACATTATTGAAATTGTAGGTTTGTGCGTAATTATTATTAATATTACTATCTTCTTCGACACTTCGACCGACATCTTTACACGATTTACTTCTAGATACGGAGTTGAAGTTCTGTTTGGAAGATTGATTATCATCTTTGTAATTGTTGAGATTCTTGGCTCCAACCCAATTTGCAGCGTAGACAAGGTCCATAGTCCTATCATCAACGGAGAGCCACGGGTCCTCCATGACCACTTTTCCTGGATAATGTTTTATTTTCATAATGTTCTTAAATCCACAAGTGCGTCTTCAATCTTAATCCAATAAGTTATTTGTTCAAATAATCTCAGCGCCATTATATAACGACAGTCCCGTTAACTCGAGTTACCACTAAAACGTATTTCAGATTATGTGTATGCTACAACAATATATGGGGATTAAAACAAAAAGGCATTAGACAATAAAGAAAAAAAAACATGTTATTGGTATTATTTAAAAAATACCACTTTTGAATTATCTATATGAATTATTTATAATGATCCTGTCGCTAACTCAAACATCCATAAGTTGTAATTATGTTGTCTGACTCACTGCCTATATGAGTCACTCATTGGGTCAATATCTAAAACGAGTTTCTTTAATAATGTAAATAATAATACTAGTCCATGTTATTGTTCAAACATACTGGCTTATACCAAGCTAAATATACTATATAGTTACGTCACATATAGTTATTATCTGTGCCTTTGTATAATCACAAGTTATAACTAACTTATGTGATCAGGCATAGCTGAATATAATGGACCGATTAAGCGGAAATGTATAAATTTTAGACCTAAGCGTAAAGTAGGGGTTGAAACTTTGTATTACACAAAGGGTGAAGCTAGTGTAGACATCGAAACATTAAACATACGGTGCTAAGGGTGGGACAAAATTCATTATGCAAATTGAAACCTATTGCGAAGGATTATGTTAAATCATATTATGACTCATAAGAGTAATTCTATATTTATTTATAATTTCACTTAATTGTCTTTTGTCAATTTTACTATTTTCGATTTCAGAGAATTTGTATTTGTGCTAATATGGGGATTAATATTTTTAGCGTATTACAAATGTAATTGACTTAAAAAAGCCTTTGAATATTTTAAACATGTGTGCAGTTTATAAAACGTATACTTCACAAAGCGTAAGCACGAATTGCACAAGCCCATGACCATCTACGAGGAACTGGGCCTCGAGAGTCCATCAGACGCATACTAACCGTATCTTGCGTAACAATTAGATAATGGGGCTAAACGACCGTACGCCGTCAGCAGAGCACACAGAAGCCAGTTTTTAGACTTTACCGTCATTGTTGCACTTTCACTGCAATTTATTGCAATATACAAGTCACATTGTAAATTGCGACAAGACCAATAAAAGTGTTTCGCATTAAGTATGTGTGACGTAAGAGAACTCCTTAACCTGGGTTCTGGGAACACAAATTATAACAAGTCATCACTAAATAGGTAAACAATTTTTGAAGTTATACTACTTCTGGCACGTTAGAGAAATGTACGCGCACACCATCATGTAAAACTATCTTCCCACTTCTTGGTACAGTATAGAATATGCAAGAAGAGTGAATATAACGTCAATCTTCTAAACAGCTGAACACATTCAGTTACAAGGTCAATGTTAAACAGCACTGAATATAATTTTTGAGTTTAACCTAAAAACTAAATTTATTAAAGCTATGCTAAGTAAACATGTTTAATTAAGTAAACCAAACTGCAAAAAGCATGAAATCAACTACTAAACGACAGGCTCTTGTTTTAAATCAAACAAACATCAGTACGATACTCGCATTATTTTAAATCTTCACAAAATAGCAAATATCCGGCATATAATTGTATAGATTTGAAACAGGTTCCTTTTTTCAAATTGTAGCTAATTACTAAACGCATTATCGAACTAGCAGAAAACGATTTCTAGATATCGACCGATGCTCGGGTTCAAACCAGTTCGTTGGTCCACATATCCAATCAAGTGGCCAGCTGATATGTGAGAATCAAATCTAAGAACTTGAGAAATCTGCGTCTAGTAAAACTATCTTAACGAGCGTTACACTTACAGAATGAAATGAGATAAAATTTATTGAAAAATTTAATTCCTTTTATGACATATATAACTTTATTCAGTTATTAACGAGCAACAAGAAATAAATAGTGCATACAATGAACATATGATTTCAAGAACAACGTTTAAATTTTACTTCAAAGACGCATAAGTCTTTATATTGTGCTGATCTTGTACGTATAAAAAAACCAAGCCGGAAAAGTCCAGATACTATTTTTATTCTATATTCGAATTAAAATTGAATTGCAACGTTGACAATTCGTATTTTTGAATGATAATTGCCGAAAAATTGCGACTAAATCTAAAAATAAAGCGTTTCTAATTCGGTAGAGCAAAAAAGCCATTGTCTGGTGGCGTAGAAAATGTCGAAACTAAGGAATAGTGTTTAGTAGTGAGAAGAGAACTTGGTGTGTATGGGTTTTGTATTCGTTTGTAATTTTTATTTTTATTATTTATTACATAGAGGTTTTCCGTTTTTACTCTTAATTTAGAATGATTCCGTCATTTGACCTATGCTTTCAAAAGAAATTACAATTTCCAAAATCGAAAGCCTCTGATTTTTTTTTGTGTTGTGTAGTAGTAGTTAGCGATCAATAAACAAACAAAATTGTCATTTTTAAACCGCAATTGTTTGTTTTTTTGATTAATCACTCTAGTTGTATAGTTGGTCGAAGCGAATACCCCGCGATGAGTTTATTTAAACTAGCATTTTCGTAACTATTTCTTTATATTATTATTCTTATTTAGCAATGTAGTATTTAGGTAAATTGTGACACAATTGAAAACCGATTTCATATGTCTGAACTTCATACTTAATAGACCGTTTCGTAAAAACGTGTTTGTGTATCGTTTTATTGTTTAACGCTGAGAGTAATATGTGTCTCGACATGCCGTATTAATTACCATTTGATATGTATTAGTATATGGTCATTTATTACAGTATCAATCGTAAAGTTTGTTTTCAAAGCCTGCCCACAATGCAACACACTCCTGCATATTTCTGATCATCCCTGTTATCCTTCCGTTTCAGTAACCCAAATTTATAGAATGACATTAAAGTTATGATTAAGACAATCTTTAACAAATATAAAATTATTAATAACTCCGACATGGTATTGTCATTATTAAAAAAAAAAACAAGCTGAACAAGCTTTACTGGCAGTGCATGAGTCAGTCATGTCATATGTCTTTATTTACATGTGCTCCACAAAGTACCAAACGACATGGTCGTATACTGAATTTATAAAAGCGTAGACCGGGTAACCAATAGTACCAACGTCTTACTTAAAAGAAGGTTACTATATTTATTTAAGTAATAGTGTATCTTAGATAAAAATCAACCAACCTAAAGACCTATTCAACCTGAAATATTGACATTCCACATGTAGGAACTGTTGATTTGATTAGAATCTTTTGAAATAGAATCATAGATATCACAAAAAATCATGTAAAGAATCATTTATATTATATATCGCTTCACCTATGTTACCGAACTGTGAACATTAATGAAATCTAGCTTCATCAAGGAATATTTTTCTTATAATATAATAACAATGTGATATTTTATAGAATAATAATAAATTTCTTAATAGTATGACATAAAAACCCGTGATATTAGTGTGATACCTATTTCGTTTTGCCGCGAGTAATTGTCAGTTATGACTCGAATCATAACTTTCTATCCATATAATGTATGTGGCGGCATTCTATTATGTATTGTGATCTGATATTACCTAGCAGGGCACTGTGTGCAGTACTATGCTAAACAATTTAATCAATATTCATAAATGTTAAATAATCAATAGCACTTTCTATTTTCTAACACCTTTGATCTAAACTATTATTACTTTACAAATGTTATTTAATAGTTATGATGTTTTGTCAAAGATTACGATTTTTGTGGCATGGTTTTGGAGTTGTATAGAATACATTCAACGATAACTTGAAGACTAAGATCGGCTATTGTTAACTACAAACCCCAAATCCTCGCCAATTGTTAGACCGGGATAGGAGTAATCATTTACAGCGAGATGAATATGGGTATATGGGTATCGGTTCATTTAATGTAATTGTAAAAGTTTAGAGTATTACATTTATTTTGTTTAATAAGTAATCCAAAAAAGCTTTTCTCAATATTCTGTTGTATAGTAATAAAGTTAAGGTACAGAACCATATAAATGTAAAAGTACGTACGAATATATTTAATTTCAAATAACAATATTTTCGATCAACATTTAAATAATATTGTTGTAGCATAGACACGCATTCCTACAACTTTTCATCACGAATATCCTTCGCAACATTAACAATTTGACAGCTTCGAAAAGCGCTGAATGATAAACGCTTATGATAATCACTATTCATCACTGTTATAACATTAAATCACTAAACTCTTACAAAATAATCGCATTTACCAAATATTTTATCATTGTTACTCAAGGTATCGTGACTTTTAAATTTGGAACGCGAGACATTGAGTATGCGACGGCCAATCACGATGGCGTCGCCCCGCTTACTACTCCGCTCAGTCTCGAATCGACTCCTGCGCACGTTCTGACGATGCGTGCGAGCAGGACGTCGCTTGGAATGAGACAGAATGTGTACCTGGAGTCAAAGGCTCCAAGTTCACAATAACAATAGACAGGGTGTCTGCGCTGTAAAATTTAACAGTTCGGTTAGAATTTATCTTATACTTTCGTTTAGAAATATATATTTGCATAGTAGAGAAAGTAACATTATGAGTCAATTATAAAATAAACGTTAAATAAAAGCGTTAACTAGTTCCACAAAATTATTACACTTCGTTGTAATAAATGGTAATAAAATAATGAAATAAAAATAATAAAAAAATGAAGGGAAGTATAGAAAAGGAATGAATAGTCCGATAAGGATAGTATGAATAAAAACTGAAGACGATAAATGAACTATGAAAAACAACGCAAGCTATTGTAGAAAAGTAAAGAAATTAAAAATACAATAAAGAAATATGTTACGTGGATTGGACAAAACATGAATATTGTACTTTGATCACAGCAGTGTATAGTACTATGTATGTGGAATCACCATCCTGTCGAATGGTTCTGGTAACTTCCAATTGGAAGAACTATGTTATATACCATGCGATTGCCCTATAAACGATTGTTGCTATCAGTCATGTGTGATAGATTCTACATTTGCCGTAAGCGTTATCCCTATTTGTTTAGATGCAAGGTCGTCGTCTCAAGTCAAAATATTGTATACAGTGTGTGTCTGTATTCTTTTACCCTAGGAGCTTCCATCGTCTTCAAAATTGAAAATAAAATGTCAAGATACAGCAACTGTGCCGTCTATAGCCGTCATTTCAAAAGTACAGAAGACACGTAACTTTCCAGGCAGATTGCCTTTAACTGAGAGGTTTGAAGTACTTAGTGTGACTGTGGCGGAGAAGGCAGTCGTCACAACATTATTTGAAATACAAATTGCATACATAATTCAAATGTTTCAAAGGAATGAAAGTGTGTAGTGTTTGTCAAAATGCATTAATTTTTAATTGCTTGCATCTGTACAAAGCGATATTGCACAATTTAAAAAATTTGATGCATACTAACAACACTCCGATAATTTTAACTTCGGACTAATTGATATTGATGCCGCTGCTTATTTTTGCAATACATTTTATAGAATTATTTTCACTACTGGAATTATTGTCATTGTTAATAATTTATTAGTCAGTTGCACAATTATATACCTACAAAAGTGCACATATATCTATAATATAAGGGATGGATTAAATAAGTAAAACACATTATTTAGCTCTCTGTAGTACTGTGAAGAAGTAGTAATCCATAAAAGAAAATAATTTAAAATATCAAATGAAAAGTACATAACAGTAACTAATATTATTTATAATTCCCATTCACATCTTTTAGCTACCTCTGCTCCTATCATTATTTGACAAATAGGCTTATTAATAATAATAATAATTTGATCAATATCTTTATCCAGCATCTCCATAATTTACTAAGTGACACCTTTTCTTTGTTGACGCGGGGAAACGCATTTACGCGCCTTCACCTATGTGGGGTCCAGTGGCGTGTGGGGCACATGATAGTGCCGTATATAATACCCACAAAAACCACCGCGTTTGCCATCAGTGCCGCCCTTGGTGAGGTGTCCCGGAACAACAATCATCAGGGCACCTCGACGGCTAGTCAGCCCCCTAAGGGACCAACTCCACCTCCACAGATGGGGTTGCCCAGCACTACAGGACAACCCCACCGACTTTGGGACAGTGCAATGGGGTGCGGTTCCCGTCCTCGCCCCTTGCCCCGTGCGCAAAAGCGCCACCTCCTGTTGCTCTTAGGTCCCCTCTTCTTATAAGAGGGATACCGAGTGCGATTCCTCCTCCTGGTCGTTAAGCCCCCTCTTCTTATAAGAGGGGTGCAAAGATCCCCCTCGGTTCAGTCGGCTTCGCCTGGGTGCACCCCAGGCTACTAAGCCCCACCCCCACTACAAGGCTTTAACCATGGTGGGGCACTAAGTGACACCTAAGGTAGTACACACAAATGTTTGTGTAATTAATTGAAATTAATGTGATAACAATGGTTATAAGTTAATTTAATTTTTTTACGTTATTAAGACGTAGCACGAGTGCGCCTGGCAACTGTCAATTAACTAAAATAAATAATGAAATAAACAAAGACATTCCATAGGGCATTAAATGAATTTGTCACCATCTCACTACAATCACGCTATTGTAAGTGAAAAACAATCGACTGCTGAAAAATAATAAACATGCCAGCCCATTTATACTTTTGTTACTTAGATGTAAACTTTTGTCATCATACGTAATACCTAAGTGTAAACTATCTATTATTGCTATCTAATCCTTTAAAATAATACACCTCTAACTTCCCCGTTAATTTTATTGTGGCCACATCATGATTTTATCAGTGTCCCTTCACCAATGCATCCTTAGTTTTTTTCGCTCAAACTGGCACTACGCACACGTGAGACACTACGCATTACCCTTGTCTCTCTCATAAAAGTGAGCAGGGCTCAACGTGATACTGTTACAACGTCGACGAGGGTTAGTCAATGATATTGGAGTACCTTCCATCCTTGAAGGAGTCAACTTTCGTGTGAGAAACTGGCCATTTGATACTAACCTGTTGCTTACAGATCCAGGTGTCTCGCTTTATCCGTGCGTCGACACTTGAGGTACTTCAGTGGCTATTCGTCAACACATTACGTACGTCACAATATCCGGGTGCAATCCCCAGGACGTGTGGCAATGTGTAGTATTTCATCACCAAAAAAGGTAGATATTGTAGTATATATATAATAAGAAGAGATGCGAATTTTCCACCGCTACAGTTTTCGTTACATTGTTTTGTTTTATTTATTTAAAGTCTTTCGGAACTGATGAGAATATGTAAGACTATGTATCTATGAAGCAAAACAGAGATAGATGGTCAATCCATGATCTCTGGCCTAGGGGCGCGTTTGGAAACAGATATCCGTGTATGTATTACAATTTCGAAAATGAAACATCACACTATTCTTGTACTCAAGCGTAACGAGAAAAAAAACGCCGATAATTAACAGTGTTATTTACAGACAAGTGTTGACGGTGTTATTTACGGACAATAATTATTAAGTGAAAAATTCATAATCACATTTCCGTGTAAATAAAATGTGTTTTCCATTATTTAACGATTGTGTAATGTTTATTGTACAGCGATCATCATCAGTGTCACAAGTGCACTTTGTTAATACCCGACTTCCGTCGAATAATAAATAATATATTTGTCGAAGAATTAATTGAACGTCCTACTAATATTATAAATGTGAAAGTTTGTATGTATGTTTCTTATTCCTTCAAAAACTACTGGACGGATTAAGTTGAGTCTTCATAGATGTGGATTACAATCTTGATTAACTTGAATATTAGTTTTAAACTTGAAACAGGAAATGTTTTCCTTTGAATAGATATAACACGGATGAAACCGCGAATAACTGCTACAGAATAATAAAAAAATTCATTGCTGAGTTAGTTTTATTATAAGCCGAAAATATATGTATATTTATACGTTCCGTTTAACTAATCTGAGACCTCAGCCGAGGCCATTTTATTAACCGCCTGAGATCTGCCATCCCATGAGAGGGACCCCTATGGTAATCGTTAAATGAGTTATTATTTATATAGACACTAATAAATCGAGATCCATCTTCCCCAAATGTGGGAAGGAGGGACACCCGTTCCCGCTTGTGATGCTGTTTTAGGGTTATCTTCATGTCCACAGTATCCAAGCCTTCGACATTCGTTTATGGATTTAAAAATTAACATTTACTAAGTAATTCCGACAAATTAAACACGAACTCGCTTCTAGGAATAATTTTGTTCTACTTTCTTCCCTCGTAGTAGCTATCACATAACAAAATTCCTTTGTCCCTACGAAAGATGAAGAGAAAGGGAAAAATAAAGTTACTAATTGCAAATTTTTGTCAGATTCTCGTGTCGAAACAGATAAAGTATTAGTTTAAGATATATTATTTTAATTTCGTGTACGTATACTCACAAAAACGTGCTTTGGTTGTCTAAATAGACATATATTATTATTATTACTAATACTTGTAAATAAGTTTCCGACATCACGCGAAATATGAGCTCACTGGTCAAGTGGTAGTGGGCTGGTCACACACTCAGAAGATCAGATGGCAGATGAGCCACTAAGGCTCTGTAGTGGAGGCCGCGTTCAGGAAAACGAAGTGTTGGTCGACCGTTCACCAGGTGGGAGGACGATCTCCGTCCAGTGGCTGGTCCGGGATGGATGCGAGTAGCAGGAGATCGGCCGTGTTGGCGTTCATCGGAAGAGGCCTATGTCCAGCAGTGGACCGGTAAGTGCTGACAATGATAATAGATAATAAAATATATATTTTTAAAATGACCTTTAAAATGGACAACGTTTAGTAAAAATTGAATTGCGGTAAAAAAACATTCAATGCAAGGTGCTGCCCGTGACCGAGTGTTCAAATATTTCAAGGTCAACCTTTGTTGCTTATAAATTCTTTGTGCCAACCAATTGTTGGCAAAGGGTGTCAATAAAACAAGTATTTATTTGTGACTGTTATATTTTTCTCAGGCTTTTACTTATCTGATGCAAGTTTTAAAAAGATACATAACGTAAGCTAAGGAGCTTTAGTAAGATACAGCCTCCGAAATAGCCAACTGTTTATTTTAATCTTGAATCATATTGCCTCAAATAAAACAAATTTTAACACACATTATCAATTTTATTGTACTTGCAGGTCTATTTTTCCAGGCAAATTTCCATCCCTAGTGTAGGGTTTATAAAAAACGGTCAATTGCAAGACGGATTGGCGCACGGAGGGTTTCGTACCAACGGGATGTGAACTAAAAATTTACAAAAGCCGACAAACTTGCATATGTTTGTGTACCTAGGCAATAGATTTGTATGAAAATAACTAAAAATGCAAGTAGATATACAGCAACAAGTTTTGTATCTGTGTATTGTACTATCTCAATTATTTCCAAATTTCACGATTCACATTACATAAAACTAGTTTTACGGATTTTGTCTCGGTCTAATTAATTATTTATGTAGCCCGATGTTTCATGAGCTTTACAGCAACCATGGCCACGGGTGGATTCTAAGACACCTAAAGGCGTCGTGCCGTGAAGGTGTCCTCGATAGATGCACAGACAAGACGGACAGACAGAGGAAAACAATGTAATCTTATAAGTTATAAGAGTTTCGTTTTTTTAAGATATGGAACCAGAAAAAATAAGTGATCATTTGCAAGAGACACCAACCGTTAGAAGAGATTAAAAACGTATCTACAAAATAATTGAAACAGTTACACAAGACGCTCGTTAAACGATTAAATTTAAATTACAGATGGCCATATCATAATCGAGATGATGCAACGGATTATGGAAAGTAAGAACGTCAAATTAGAAAGTAAAACTGAAGTGCACACAAAAAATGAAAACACTTCTGCTCACTCAAGTGTACTCTTAAATAATGTAACTCACTGAAATTATTTTTTCAGTTCAGTTTTACTTCTCACGTTGTTCACTTTTATATCTTCTAATGTTTAGTAGTCCTGGCAGTCGAACCGTATCAGCGCAGTCACGAAAAGTTTGTGTGGATTCCGGATGGCCCAGGGGGATGGTATGAGTACGGAAAGGTTGGCCAACTGTGTACAAGTGTTAGTTTCTCTTAATGATATCTTAATTTTAGGCGAATATTGCACATTACATTAAGAGTACTTTAACGGACTTTATGTAACCCCGACGGTTCACACTTTGGTCACGAGATTTTTCTTTTCTTTTGACTGATATATGCTGTCGGAAGCGTCTAGTGTAGCTTCATCGGTTACTATAACATACGCCGGGCGACGGTCTAGGTAAGACCGTGGTCGATAGGGGGACAGACCCCCCTCCTAACCCGCTAAAACAAACTATTATTGGCCTTAGTCACATACGTCACGCGCGGTAGTTAAAGCTTACCATGCATTCACGTGGGGGCTGGAAAAGTTCGTTGAGCTATCATGACTTTTGAGAACCGACTAGCCGTTCCACCACAGGCGGTGAAAGCGGGATGGTGGTACGCCTCGCGTAGGGTCTTCGTGGTGGTCACTAGTGGATTGAGATGGCTGATAAATGTCGGAATTTAATACATAACTCTTCGCAATAGTTACAATTGGAACAATCGGATAGTTACGATAACAGAAAAAATAACATCGCTCAGTGGAAGGAGTCGCAACTTGCCTCAGTAAGAACTGTTGGGATCTATAGTCTCTGCGAGAGCAGTTGCGGATGCATAATTCTCCACATCCGCGTGTACATCTTATCTTAGGAGAAAAGCGCAGGCATGTGGATGTAAGTAAATAATGGTATTATTATCTAGTAAATAATTGTATAGGAATCTTCCAATCGTTTTGTATAACTAACTACTCTTTAGCCCAGCAGCTCACATCCTATTGCTCCACTATTGTTCCAGCATTTTGACCTCAACTATGTATAAAGTTATTCATTGAGGTGACTCAGATGTCCACTTCTATCATTCCCACTTATTATTAAAACGAGCAAATTCCATTAAGTATCTACAGAAATCGGAAGCGTGGCAGGACGTTCGAAACTTGTTCCAAAAGACCGTGGGACTTGGGAGTCCCTTCCCAAACACTTTCACTTATGATCACTGGAGTGTATAATTCCTTGATATTTTCTTCACTTGACTGGGTAATTGCTCTGACATCGTAAAATCGAGAAGCGATGTACTAATTAGCCACGCAATTTCCCGTCGTTAATATGTTGTCTGTGCGTTTGTACATAACATACAACATGTACCACGTGCCTACTCGGCTGTTATGTTGCCTCCTGTGTTATGCAACGGAAGAAGTATGAACATTACTTACTACGAGATCTCTATCTGTGTTTGTATTTTTTGTAATTTTTTTGGTTAATAAATGTTTTTATTATGAACTGGAGACAATAATATAATAAAGCTAAAAAGATTTCTTGGTTTGTTATTTAAAAAAGTATTTTTGTGCATTATAGTTACATTCGTGAGGAAGGTTATAGGCAATTATGCTGAAACCAATAGAACCGAAGCCAAGTCGCCGCATCAAGTAATCATTTTATTCCGGACTAACTATAGATTGCTATTTTCTTTGCTCCTTACAATAGAATAGAATAGAGCGGAACAGACCTGAATAGAACAGAATAGAATTACATCTCGTAACATGTAAAAATAAACAATGCATGTAATTTTAATATAAAGTACTTCTATTCTATTCTATTACAACAACGTCTGTCGATTGAAACTTGAGAGCAGTACACACTGATTGAATTATAATCGGGGCGTGAAAAAGAAACAGTTATATAGGTACAAGGGTATGTAACCGAATTTTATCATCCTTAATCAGTGAAAGTGAATAACGATTTCCGTGAAAAAAAGAAACAAATAGTTTTCCAAATCAATCTGTTGATCATCGCTTGCGATTAGCAGAGGATGAACTGTAATAGAATTTGTACAAAGGGCCCTCCTTAATAGAATTTGTACAAAGGGCCCTCCTTAATACAATTTGTAGAAAGGGCCCTCCTTAATAGAATTTGTACAAAGGGCCCTCCTTAATAGAATTTGTACAAAGGGCCCTCCTTAATAGAATTTGTACAAAGGGCCCTCCTTAATAGCCAGTAGACAAAAAGGGATGATGATTATTAATATTGGTTACTTAATGAATATTAAACCTAGATAAGTAAGGGATTCAAGGTAATTATTGCATTAGTTTCAATTATCAGAAAGCTGTTTTTATTTTTTATGCAACTTTGAACGTACAAAGTATCCAAGAACACTTTAGTTGATTTCAATAATCTTTTTATAATATAGGGGGACACACGAGCTACCGGAGCCTTTTTGCGACTACCGACGCCCATGAACATCGGCATAATTGTTATGCCGATGCGTTGACCTCCTTTTTTAGACTTAAGACAAACTACTCTTTTACACAAATAGAGTTTTTTTATTTGTTTTATTATTATTCGATTATTGTAGTGTAAGGAAGTGCATGAACATTTGTATGAGTATGGACGAAGGGAATGTCAATTTCGTAGTAGTGATAATATAGACAGAGCTGGAAGCCAGGCTAAAAGGCGCCCATCTAAGTCGAAAAAGAAAGTGAGTGAAGTTTCCTATTCGTCTTTTTTTCTCACTAATTTCTCTTTACGCTATCCGCGTGCGAGGTTCAATATATACATATAGTAATGCATTCTCACATTCCCTCTCTCTTTAGCAACGCGAACACTCGCCGTCAAAGGCCTGCTTGTAGTTTCCCCGTTTTTTACGCATTAACGCACCTTTACGGGCCCTGGGTGGGGTCCAGTGGTGTGTGGAGCTCGCGGCATATTGTAGTGCCGAATACCCGCAAAGACTACCGCGAGCAATGGGGTGAGGTTCCTATCCTCACCCCTTGCCCCGCAAAAGCGCCGCATGTTTTACTCTTTTCTCCCCTCTTCCTGTAAGACCTCTTCTTATAAGAGGGGTACAACGAGTAGTCCCCTCCTCTGTTCAATTCGCTTCGTCCAGTTTGTCTAGATTCACCTAAGGCTTGAACGATGGTGGGGTACATATAGTTTCCCTGCTCGATCTATATTAAATCTATGGTATTACCATGTGTATTTCGCAAAAGTGTTGTGTTTCATTGTAGCCGAATCGGTCCGGCAGCTGTAGCTCCCATAAGACCGTTGCGTCACGGTCATCTCAAATCCGAGACCGTGGACGCTATAAAGCCGAAACGCTAGAAGGTACATTTGGTAATTTGCCTTCCTAAGAACCAACGATATAATCTATTTGGATAGCCAGTTCTTGACTTTCGGCCTCTCTGAGATCATATCAAACGGATCGTAAGTATTACCGATGTCGATACTGGCTAGACAGGAGTAGCGGCGCTCGGAACGTGTCAGACCGAGCCCATTTGAACAAATAATCTATTTCTTTCATTTTACCACCAAATTAATTTAGCAAATAGGACCAGGAGCTTGTTCAAGCATACGAACTCTTCAGGTTTATAACATAGGTATATTAGTATAGTTATTTCTTTTTCTAAGGGACCTACAATAGTAGTTGGCGGCGCTATTGCTCCCGCCTCTACAGTTCATCGGACTAACGAAGACTTTTGTGTCTTCTTTTTTAGGGAGACCATGGGAGACGGTCCCTCCTCTTTTCACGCATATGAGAAGAAGTGTACCGGGTTGTTTACGGGCGTACCCTATAGTGATTATTTTTGGGACCCAAAAAGGTGGAGACGGCCCCCCTCCCGCACGATGCCGTTTATGATGCGGCGACGCGGATAAGGATAATTGAGCTCGTTTATTCTTTGGCTAGTCAGATGAGGCCGGCCTGCTGGTCCTCCCTCTGACGGGAGGGGTTCGATTTGCGCTCGAAAAACAACGTAAGCCATGGTCAGGATTTAATTCATTATTAGAGCTCTCTAAAGTCGCGTTTATAATACTTATAGTATAGATAAAATATCTACGCCATATTTTATATTTAGTTTATCGTCACGTGAGGCGATAGACCGCGACGGTGTTATCGAGATCACATACAACCGCATCAAATTCACTCAGGTAAACGTGTCACTAGCGTTTTGAATCGAGCACGTTTTTAACGGTTGTGTTATAGCCAACCGCGGACTGTCCCATCCGTTAGTTAAATTATACTTTGCGAATCCTGGTTAAAATTTCTATGTACGGTTAAATATGATTGAGATATTTATCCTACACAGGAAGAAGTGTTAATAAGAGAGGAATACTAGAACACCCACGATTAGCCAAGGTACTGAGGCCCGTGATGTCATAGGTGGCAAGCCTATGGCCACTTCGGGCACATTCCAATCCCGGACAATGTAATGCGTACTCAGAATAATCTGAAAAACGTTTAATAACAGTTGCCCGACCTAGAGATCGAACCCAGGACCCCACGTGGCTAACGTTCTCAACGGGCGACACCCGCACATTCACACCACAGCGGCGATTGTGTTAATAAGAGGTCGTGCCATTATGTACTGCAGCTAAATTGGGACGGCACGGACGTGAAGGCAAAGCGACAGCTACGCTGTCATGTCACGTGCAGTTTGTGAGTAGCCGGTGACCCATTAGAATTGAAGGTGAATGGAGCGCAAGGCATCTGAACGCATTCATGCGGATGTCTATGGGTGTAGGTAGTATTCACAAGGCTCGGATTTCTCGTTTGCTGAGACTATACCATAAGAAAAACTGCTTTAAAAGCTACACTAGGTGGGCAAATATTGATCCACCTTCAAATAGATAGTGGGTGGGTAAACTGTTGACGAACTACATGCGTTAGCAAGTCCGTGTTGTTGCTGTATTCGTATATTGGATAGAAGCTGATGATGATTATGACACTCAGGATGATGTTACCATCACGCTGTGCGACTTCAATTATGTTTCACATATTCAAATCTCTTCGGTGTTCACCCATTTTGAAGTTGTATTTGAATATAGGAACATAAATACACGAATTCAATAACTTTCTGACGATTCTGTATTTGTAACGATGTATAAGGTATATACCGGGTACACATAAGGTATACATACGTACCCGGTACCATATCTAACATGATATACTCGTAGTAAAATCCCAAAAAAAACATTAATTTTTTTCGGGATAAAAATAATTCTTAATTAATTTGTAATATTAAAGATAATAAATAGATCTTAATTTTATTAAGCATGCAAGCAGCATGATGTCTCGTTTCGTTTGTGAATAGTCGGTGGCCCGTTGGAAGGGATGAGCAAAGGAGGGCAACGAATTTGCATGGTTATGATGTCAGGGATGTCTATGGGTGTCGATAGTTATTAAAGAGCTGTTATTACTTTTTTGCTAACTCGTTTGAAGCTAAGAAAAAAAAAACGAACGTAGGCCATTAATGTATATACCATAACATCTACCGATCTACCGAAGTTTTTACGTGAAAGAGTCGTAAATATACAGACAGGCTTTCGCATTCATATTAGTATTTGGCACCACTTTTTGCAGTCACAAATCGCACGCGACACCGCCGAGTAAAAGTAAACAACCATTGAAAGTTATAAATAAATAATTAGAAGACGCCACGGTCGGCGGGCGATCAATTCGTAACGCAAATTAGCGGTCAAGGTTGAACTTTCTGCTTTTTACTTTCTTTTTTGTGACTTATTTATGTGACATCGTGACGGCAGCACGTACTTGTAGGTAACCTCTAATATAAATAGAATAAATAATATACCTTAGAATAGGGGTGCAAACGAGCAATCGGTGCCTTTTCACGCCAATCGTCGATCATGAATATGATCATGATACTATGTCGATGCGTTGCTCTCCTTCCCTGCCCCCCCCCCTAATGGGCCACCGGCTACTCACAAACCCCACGAGACACAACACTGAAGATGTCATTTTACGGCGGCATTACGTGAGCGAGAGATACCGCCCCGGTCGTGCCGGTCCAATTCATGGCACTACCTACCTCCTCCTATGCAGCATGGCCCTACCTCTTCCTAAAATTTTATAATATATAACGGCGCACAGGTAGTCTTTGACACAGCGTCAAGAAAAAAGAAGTACAGTCAAGGGCGATGGATGGATGTAGGTGTTAACTTGTTAACGTCAGCTGAAAGCCGCGGAGCTCGAGTAGAGCTAGTCCAGCTCGTCATCTGCAGTCGTGTCTGTTGCATGCCTGACGGATCATCTACATTATGACCTCTGTTAGATTAATGAATTTGTTTTGAATATGTGTTATGATGTACGAAGGTCATAAAATTCATCAAGTTGGAGGAGAACCTGCGGTGAGTCAAGGAGGTCTGGCGTATTGGCGTAAAAAGCCCAATTTTAACAAAAAGTAATCAGGAGACGTCTGACTGTTCGACACATAGTTTTTATGTATATTTTCCTCAGATTCCACGCCAACAGCTGGCTTGATGTTCACACAGGTTGCAAGCTAAATACTCTAGACAGTTAATCATGGTGAGGCCTTCATGCGCTTCGGAGGTGGGTGTAGTAATGGTGTTCAGACCTCCCCCCACTTTATTACAGATAGGAGAAGACGATCAATGTGGATAAGGTTTTTATCTTTATACACATACATTGTGACATTGACATATATGTCACAGTCAATTTTATTGTTCAGTGGCAATTTGTGTCAGAGAACACCGGAACGAGTACGAATTGCAAGATGTGTCACGGTACATTAACTCGCGTAGTTAATGTATCTGTGTTAGATATAATTTGCATACGGAAATATATAACATTTTCTTGTTATGTTTTGGTTTTGTTTATATATTAATATATACTTCATACTAGCGTCACCCTGCGGTTTCACCCTCGTATCTGTTTCCAAAAACAATAATGAAGGATAAAAATATGGGGGAAAACGAAAAATCGGAGCCTTTTTGCGACTACCGACGCTCATGAACATCCACATAATTATTGTGCCGATGCGTTCCTTCCTCCTCCCCCCCCCCTAGTAGGCCACCGACTACTCACAAACCGCACGAAACGCGACACTGAAGATGCCACTTTACAGCGGCATTATTTCAGCGAGAGGTACCTCCCCAGTCGTGCCGGACCAACTTGCAATGTTGCATAGAAGGATGTAAAGCCATGCACAATGCATGGCACTACCTCGTCCTATGTAGCATGGCATTATCTTCCTGGAACAAATTTGTAATGCAGGTGATAACTGTTTATGTGAAATCTCGGATACAGCTAGTTTTTAAGAATCCTCACCAGATGGCGTTACAGGTGTGGCACAGCAGTACCAGCTGTGCCACACCAGTAACCTTCTCTCCTCTCGCTCTTCGCCTCTTCGCCTCTTCGCTCTCCCAGACATTTTCACTCACATAACAAGATAATTTAACCACAATTTACAATATTCAACGTCTCGCTTTTAAATCTATTAGCAGTTAGTACTTTCACAAAACAACATATAATCACGTAACATGAGTACTTTTTGCTATTAGTGTTTTTAAAAAAGATAGAGGAAAAGAAATCTTATTATAGTGAATACACTAGCCTATTTTTTCGCAATAATAAGTGTTTTTAAGTTCCGAAATCTAATGCCGAGTGTTAACCAAACCAGCAAATGCGTGTTGTATACCTGCCAAGAGTTATTGCTTAGTTTGTGTAGTTATCATTGATGCCTGTGTTATACTCGTATACTCAGTTAGACATTAACGACCATGAGATGGAGTGTGTGTCTCTCAGTCACGTGTTTCAGCAGGTATATATGAAGATACTAGACCTAGGGTTTATGTTCAAGTAGTATGGTCATTCTGATTTAACACATCTTTACTAATAAAGTAAAGCTGAAGAGTTTATTTGTTTGAACGCGGTAAACTCCGCAACTACTGGCCCAAAATGTCTTTTTTTTGTGTTTTTGTGTTAGATAGTCCATTTATCGGGGAAGACCATAGGCTATGTACCATGACGCTACTACAAATAGGACAGGATTTGCGCGAGTGCAAACGCGGGGTGATACTATTTAACGTATATAGGTACATATACAACAATCCGTGCAACAGTTAACACATACAAACATTTGCATGTGTTTAGATTATTATCTGCTGAGTTAATTTTGTCGAATCGATGTTCAGTCGACAAGACATCAGTATGACTGTTTCCACGTTATTAAGTTGTAAACGCGTATCGTGTTCCATCCCGGCGCCTGCGCAGCGGCCCGTAATCTACAGCAAGCAGTTACGAGCTACGTGTCACGTGAAAGTGCTGACACGTTGGAAATGCAAAGTAACACTAGACATAAGTGTTTGCAGCCTGAAGTGAGGGAATGGTAACAGGACCGTAGCATTATGGTATATGGCAATAAATTGATCGGAATTTTTCACAATATTTAGTAAAATTAATAAAAAAAAGTCGTATTATGTAAAAGAAAATATTCATGTTTTTGTACAAGCAAAAAAAAAAATTCGCCCTATTCCCTTATTAGTGCACGATAAATGCGCGTAACAACAAACAAAAATTTTGGAAACCAAATATGCGTACGAAACAATACATCGTACACCGTACGTAGGTACATACAGCATTATCATGTATGTACGTAATTACCGTACGGTTGGGAACACAGCTAGACGCTGCTACATACGGCTCGAGCGCCCGTGAAAAATTATGACTAGGAAACAATTTCTTTTAAGATAAAAATCTGTCGCTAGCTTCCTGATAGGCAGAGCGAACCGAACACGATTCATCAACTACACATCTGTCTTCCTTCCTTTTTTGGGATAATAAATATCGCTGTTATCGCTGAATTTAACCTACACCTATCGGTCAAATTTCGTCCAAGTTACTTCAATAGTTGTTACATACAAACTTTCGCGTTTATAACATAGTTGTAAATTATTATTATCATACTTTATATGCCTAATACTTGATATGTCATCGATGCATTGCAGCTGAAATCGCTGAATCGCCGTCGCCAGCGAGGATAACTTTCGCTCACACGATGCCGCCTAAAAATCTATCTATATTCCGTACGATTTCTAAGTATTAAGTAAGCCCTTAGGAGGAGGGGTTGAAGGACATATATGCATAATATTTAACCGTGTGAATGTTAATGGGCACCGGTAGTCATCAATTGGCTCATTTGCCCCCATGCAATTAAAAATACTAACGACAAATTACCTACAAAACTCTTTAAAACTCAAATTTAGATCCCTCTATACGTTCAATCCATACTGAACCTTATACATGCATCGCAACCTAATTGGGTTGTTTCCGGTGACCCATTGGAGTGAAGGGAACAGGGCAAAACTGCATAACCAAAAATAACAAATGAAAATAAATACGATTTCCTTAGTACTAATCTCCAATAAGAGAAAATTAGGATAATTACTTTAATTCATAGACGATTAGAGGAAGGAGAAATGGGGGAAAACTTTCTCGTGTATCTGCGCAATAATTATGCGGGTGTATATGGGTGTTGGTAGTTATAAAAAGGTTTCGGCTGCTTGTTT
>JAFELO010000260.1:358768-377638 GCA_017140195.1 Eumaeus atala | reverse complement strand
CGCACACGCACACACAATAATAACACACACACACAGTAATACGAGTCACCAACCTAGTACAGGGGTCCTTGCTATTAGTATGAATATGTACTATTTATAGATGCGCTTCATGGAAAAGACATTTCTGTGCATGATGTGTAATGAAGATCTACAGCCAACTGACCGAATAAATCCAAACATCAGTAGGGAATCCAGTGGAATATTTTTTTACATGATAATAATAATAATGTCATCCTAGCCGAATTTCGGCTACAGCTGCCATTGCTCTATTGAGAGAGCCACCTGCGTGGAACATTTTCTTATAGTGTACAAGTGTTGGCGCAGACACAAGTGCACTCCCTATTCCTTCATTCTACTTGTTCCGATGGGATGGCCATTCGTCACGACCGGAGAGAAATCAGGCGCCGGACCGACGCCCTGACGTGCTCTCCGAGACATGTGTAACATCGCCGTCTCCGGGGTGTAACATCGCCAATTTCCGGCAAATTCCTAACTCTGGACATTTATTAGAATTTGAAGAATCTTAAATAACACTTTTTGTTTAGACCGGGAATTAAAACCCGGGACCTCACGTCTGTGGCTGAACATTCTTACCACTAGACCACCAGGGAGTTACATCATACATGTATGAGGTACATACTATCTGCTATTTTATGACTAGTTTTGGTGTATTCGATATTGTTATAATGGTTAATGAATATATTAAATAATAGACTTACTAAATTTACTGTATTTAAACTCCCATTATTATTTGCTATTCGTGTCCTTTTTAGGCACTTTATACAAATTGAATACCAAGTAATTAACGCCGCGTTAAATCAATAACTTTTTTTTACAAAATATTCTCGTTACTTTTATTAATAACACCTTTCTAAACTGCCATCTACATTTGCATTTTATAAACAACACAACCGCGTTTTACTATGAAGCAGTAGATGGCAGACGACACGCGAATAAATTTTTTTAGTGAAACTATTTATCAATAGATGGCGCTGCCAGTAAATCTTGCTAAATGCATCTATTTTTATTTAGTTCACTTTTTAACTTTTTGTCTTAATTATGATATTGACTCATGATTATCGATTACTAATCGACATCAATATGGTAACGTTTACGGCTGAGCAAAAATATTCTTATTTAAAGAAGAGATGAATTAATTTCGAACTTTTCTACGTGAGCATATTCTTGAAAAAAGTTCCAACTCACCCTCCATGACATACACGATACTGCCGACATCTCCCTCCTTGATGATGAGGCTGCCGGCCGCGTACTCCACCGGGTACATGCAGTCCACGATCTCGCGGATCTGTGTCATCTCCAGGTTCTTCATGAAGTCGTTGTCGAGTATCGCGCCCTTTATCAACTCCCTCGATCTGGAAGCAACAGAAACGTTACGGTAAGTAAATGTTTTAGGAGTGATATTTTGTGCAACGTCGAGTCAGTCTGACGTCACCAAGAAGTTACTCTCCCACTTAACACCAGCGTGAAGATGATTTTATTTATAGGATAGGGAGTCTAAACGTATCGGAGCCGTTTCATGACTACCAATGCCCATTAACATCCACGCATACATTGCCCTATTTCACGACATTATCCCCAATGGAACGCCGGCTACTCGCAAAACGCAAGAAACGATAAACTAGACGTGAACGTCATAGCCATCAGCCCTTAAGGCTGTATCACATGCGGTGATCCAGAGGTACCTCTCAGGCCATTCAGACTCAATATATATATATCATTATATTGTGGTATTCCGGGTGATAAATTGCCCACATTGAAAGCAAGGAGAAAAACACAAAAGAATTATTAAACATGCAACAAATATTTGTATCGATTATAACATTCTTAATTTAAGCTGTTAAAAAGTTGAGAACCTTCAGTGAATAAGGAGTTTAGCAAATAGCACATTTATATAGTGAATGAATTATTGAGACATTTGATTGATATTCGTAATGGTGAAGCGAGAGAGCCACGCTCCGCTGACTCCGACGGACTTGTAGAAACAATGGCAGGTGAAAGGTTAAGAAAACAAATACACAATGCAAATGTGGAAGGATGTAGTCTTAGGAAAAGGTAGTGCCATGCATAGCGCAAGACGCCACATCCTCCTATGTAACGGAATTGGGCCGGCATGACCGGGGAGGTAGCTCTGGCTCACTTGATGCCGGCGTAAAGTGACAGCGTCGCTGGCGCGTTTCGTGCGGTTTGTGAGTAGCCGGTGGCCTATTGGGGGCGGGGGTGAGTTATAACAGGAGGGCAACGCATCTGCATAACAATGCGAATGTCCATGGGCATCGGTAGTCATCAAAGGCTCCTATTTCTCGTTTGCCCACTTATACTATAAAAAGGTAGTGCCACGCTGCAGCCGATTTTTGTCGATATGACCAGGAAGGCAACTCTCACTCGGAGGAGGTAGGTTCTATTGGTAGTGCAGATGCGAATGTGGATGAAAATGGGCGTCGGTAGTCAAGTCCCAAAAAAATATGATCATATTTTTTTTCTTATCCAGGTATCCGTACGCAAATGAGCTTATGAATAATCTCATTAGCTCAGATGACCTTTGATGACCTAATGGAGGTCTCGTGATGTCATAAAGATTATTTTGTTAACAAGACACTTTTTGCTGTTCTTTTTTTTTTTGCATTGAATAAGTAACGCGAATCTAATTTTGTAATCTTTTTAATAACATCATCATATTCAAGGATTATGACATCTTCAAGAATGTAACGTGTGTTGATGTTAAGTCTATTTTAGGATCCCCACCATGGTTCAAGCCTTGTCGTGGCGGTGGGGCTTAGTAGCCTGGGGTGATCCCAGGAAAAGCCAATTGCACCGAGGGGGATCCTTACTCCGCTCTTATAAAAAGAAAGGGTTTAAAATGAGGAAGAAGAATCGCTTTCGGTACCCCTCTTATAAGAAGAGGGGACCAAAGAGCAACAGGAGTAGGCGCTTTTGCGTACGGGGTATGGGACGAGGATAGGAACCCCACCCCAGTGCACTGTCCCAAAGTCGGTTGGGTTGTCCTGTACTGCGGGACAACCCCGTTTGTGGAGGTGGAGTTGGTCCCTTAGGGGCTGACTAGCCGTTGTGTGCCCTGATGATTTGTGGTTGATGGTTTTTGTGGGTATTCGGCACTATCTATATGTGCTGCGAGTCCCACGCACCACTGGACCCCACCCGGGGCCGGTGAAGGCGCGTAAATGCGTTTCCCCGCGTCAACAAGAATAAAAGAAGTCTATTTCAAGTTGTTTTATAAGTCACTGTTCAAAATCAATTTTATGAACTTTAGAATAATTGACGCCCGTCACAATGAAGTTTTATGTGAGTTTGTAAGAATTTCACTTTTGTATTTCAAAATGTCTCAAATAGAATGTTCGGCAGAATCGTGATACTTTAGAGTTTAGAGGTCATCTACTAGAAATAGCTTAAGAAACGATTATCCCGCAATACGACTACCGACGCCCATGAACATCCACATAATTACTATGGCGATGCATTCCCTCCTTCTCCCCCATCAATGGGCCACCGGCTTCTCACAAGCAGCACGAAACACGACACTGAAGATGCCACTTTACGGCGGTATTATGTGAACGAGAGGTACCTCCCCGGTCGTGCCGTCCCAGTTCCGGTTGCATAGGAGGATGTAGTGTCATGCACTATACATGGCACTACCTCCGCTGAAGAGGAGTAGAGTCGTGTGAAACAGCAACACCTAGTGCAACGCTTACATCCCTTGTGCGCCTTTACTTCAGAATTGTTAAACTTCAGTCGCGTGTTTCTCATAAACGGCATGAAACATGACGGCTTCACTGACATAGTTTCAGTATACCTATTAAAGCATATTGGGCCGGCACGACCGAGGAGATACCTCTCGCTCACATGGTACCTCCTTGAATGTGTTATCTATACCACCGGGTGTCGTGTGGCTTGTGAGTAGCCGGTAGCTCATTGAGGGGATGGGGTGAAGATAGGTATCGCATGTGTGGTAATAAAAAAAGGCTTCGATGTCTCGTTTGTCCTGTATAAAAACAAAATTAATATTGTGTAGCGGCTAATGTCCGCTGTATTTCTTTAATCGTACATAGTGAACAAGCATTATGTGTTGATTAGTAATTCACTAGGACCAAAAATAGTTCTATGTATATAATATATTATAGTATCTATATAATATGCAGGAGATCGGTCGTCTTGGCGTTCATTGAGAGAGGCCAATGTCCAGCAGTGGACCGATAAGGGCTGATAATGATGATGATGATGAATATAGTTAAGGTAGTTTCCTAACCTTAATATATGGATAGCATTTGGCTATTGGAGATAGATATTTTGGCACATGTTCCATTTCAATTGTGTCAAAATTAGCGTCCAGGAGCCCGATTCATCGATATATAGAACAAATGGAAAACGGTCGTTAGACTAAAGGTAAAGAGATTATCCTCCGTATATTAAATAAGGCGAAGGCGTAACGGAGGGTAATCGGTTTACCATAAAGAACACTACTACATAAACAACACTAGCTGACGCGGCAAACTTAGTTTTGCCGGATTGGGTGAACAACCCTTATCACTTAGGGGTATGAGAAATAGATAGTAGCCGATTCTCAGTCCTACTGAGTATGCATATAAAAATTTGGTAGAGATCGGAAACTTACGTTGTGACATGAGAATGTTATATATAAGACAAAGAAAGAAATGTTATGTATGTAGAAAAAAATAAGCAGATACTGTCTGTGGCATTTCAAATATCAAAATAAATGACTAAAAGCGTGACGTGACGATGACGCGAGTTTAATGATTTTTCTTCATCCAAAAAGTTCACAAGAAATTTTCACTAAAAAAATCGTAAACATATGTTATTTGAACACTGATTAAAAGCAATTGGTAACATTCTGATAAGTTTAATCAAAAGAACATTTTCAGGCCCAAGAAGGAATCGATAACAGTTTGTTTGTGTTTACGGTTTACAAATGATAAGTATTAACAAAAATAAAAAGGGACGTCAATAAATTAAAAAAATATCTCCCAGCTTCCGTTCGAATGTATGTTTGAATTTAAATTACGAATACATATTTTAAAAATTGCCATAGATTAAAAATTAAATAATATTTGCGACGGAAACCGTTAGATTACATCCAGAAAAGTATTCTAGCAATATTTAAAATCAAATTTTTAACTGTGACCGTGAAAATTCTAATGTGATCGATAAAATTCAAAGACTCAAAGACCGGCTGGCGAACAGACGGCCGTCACTAGTGTACTTCTAGAACGAAGGTCGCCATTGGGAAGATGGAGTGTTGATCTATTCAATTTGTGCAATTAATACGTATCAAGGTAACGGATTTATTTTGAGACTTAGCAAGTACAGTCGGGGCTATTTGGCGAGTAAAACGCCCATAAACATCTGCATAAGTTTATGCAACCTGTTGCATAAACGTATGCGTTTCGGGCGTTGTTTTTTTCTTTGCTATTGCACAGCTGTCACTTTACGGATGTGTTGCGTGAGAGAAGTCCACTAACATCCACACAACAAACTTATGTGTGATAACTGGTCGTGTCAGTCTAATCGGCAAGGCACACCTCTTACAAAAGATCGCAAGAATACGACAAAGGAGTCGATTGAAATTCCCAGATCTCATCGACCCACAATCACAAGACATATCATATCAAACAAGTATAATAACATTACAAACCCGTTCGAATAATTCGATAACGTATCGTTTTGATCGGTTTTGTCTATAAATAAGTCGATCGTCGATATAAAAAGCGTGTCCCTTCAACGAGTCATGATACAGCCAAAGGCGAGGACAGACTTAAAGTTCGAACGTAATTATACCAAATGCGTCCGTTTGAAGGCACACCGGTACACTAGCCGGCCTCGATGTGACAGCTATATGTGCTATGAACAAATTGAACACATGAGCGGTGTTGTACATACCTCATAGGATTAGAAAAATACCAAGACACACAGTGAGCGTCTCACAACCATCCATATAAAAGAAGTGCAACTGTCAAATTACGCACTTTGTAAAAACAACTTAAGCATATAACGCGTTAGGTCGACATTTCAAAGAAATATGTTTAAATTATGCACATCTCTTAAATAGAATCTACATTGTAAAAACGACTTAAAGTCATAAATGTTAGGTTGACATTGCAAAAAATATATTTGTTGTACACAAATCACGGATGCTTTACAAGTGCCTTGAATATAAAATCGTACATCTTGTACTTTTTTTAAATCAATGACATTTATTCCTTCTAACTTATACATTCGTGATACAATTTGTCTATGGAAAATAAAACGTCATGGTCATTTCAAATAGCAACTTTATCGCCTCTTTTGTGACACTTGAATTTTCCTTAACACATGATCCAGTAAGAAATTAACGTAGACATTACATTTATGCTTAAGCATACCAGCTGCTACATTTATAATGAAACATTCTTGTGCAAATGTAACTATAGTGATGGTTATATGCAATATATAATCATTATTTTTCCCTTCCCTCTTTCGACCCCGAGCCTAGTCTCGTCGCCAGACGAGCACTCATAGAAATCCTGTAGCTGAAATGAAGCTCTATTGGGCTTCTCCTCGTCTCCACAGCAAAAGATCAGGTCCGAAAAATAAAAAGTGAAACAGTGGTGACGATTTATATGGGATTAGTAAGAATCAAAGCTAGCAGTTAGTGCTGAACAAGCTTTTGCATCATCTGTTGGTAAGTGATTCTCACACCCATAAATATTATTTATATACACTTAAGATTCGTTTCAAGCTTTTATGTACAAATTGATTTTGGCTATTGGAGATAGATCATGGCGAGATGGAAATTTTGGCACAAGTTCTACTTGAAATATGTCAATATTTGCTTCCAGGTGCCCAATTCGTCGATAGATAGTACAAATGGAAGTTTTTTAGTAAGAGATGGTGCCAAGTTGCGTTGCGATATGATACCGCCGTAAAACGAAGCCGGCAACGCGTCTGCAAGACGCATAGTCTTACACATGTGTATGGGCGGCGGTAGCACTATCTTCATGCTCGTTTACACCGTATCTCACAAAGGTGATATCGTCGGTGTTGCTTTTCTTGCAGTTTGTTAGTAGCCGGTGGCCCATTGGAGGGGAATAAAAAATACAACGTATCGGAATCGTTTCTCGTTCGCTCCCCTATACTATATAAAAAGTCCGAATAAGCTCAAAACAATTGGCGGTTATTTGTTAAAAGAGGCAATAAATTTATAATAAAGAGCTATTGTATAAGTATAAGAAAATCGCTTTTTGTATTCAATAACATTGCACAATTCTCATACCCGTTGTTGTTTCAAAATTTTTAACGCTGTAATTTATCCTTTAAAAAGCTATTAGTTGAATGTGTGAGTCACACAATACTGTGTATCACAGATTTCAACAAAAAAGCGCATTTAGAATTTATAACAAAATACACTATATTTAGTTAAGGAAAAATGTTTATAGATATGAAAACTTACGAAAGTAGATTAAAACAAAATGAACTTCAAAAAGGACACTATGATAACTGTAATTAGAGAAATAAATAAATGAAAGAGATTGATCTGACTAAAATCGGTCGTAGGACAAATACGAAATTCCCAAGGTACGTATGATTTATACATAAGCAATATTGATTTAATAAAGCATTTTCATAAAACACTTACTTGTGGCTCTTCGGTATTTTCACTAATCTCATCTCATGATCCTGCGAGAGTGATGAAAGAGGTTCCGCCGATATCGCAGTACGTTTCAGCCTGGGTTCTCCGACGGGCAATATCCTCGTATTTTCAACACCGGGACTCGTGTAATTGGTCTCAAAGTCTTCTGGAATAGTGCCATTTTTCTGTATATCGAACATCTGCCTCGTCAGAGGTTTGACCACTTGTCTATATTTGTCTATTTCATTTTTTAAATATCTTATGGTAGTGTCCTTGTCGTCGATTTCATTTTCCAGAAGCGCGATTATCTTGTCCCTTCTCTTCAACTCTTCTGTCTTTTCAAACACTAGCCTCTTCAATTCGATGCACTTTTTCTCCAACTTATAATAGTGGTCAACTTTGCAGTGTGCGTGAGTCGCCATGTTTAAAACATTTAAAATTCGAACGAATCGAATAGCAACTTTTTTTGCACTGTTTTATTGTTAAATCTTATCTATAAAGCACATGATAAAGACGTATAAAAACCAGCATCAGAGACAACCGCTTAGTACTACATACGAATAGTTATTAAGGTATTATCAGTACAACCATCGATACTGAAGATAAAACTCTACATTACCAATGACACATTTATATCTGTCGGTGCTGTCTTCGAAATATTTTATAGTTAAAACACTGATTGACTTAATAGGAGTGCATGACGCAACGGAAACATTCCCATTGTATTGATGAAAAGTTATTGTGTGCACACATCGAGTATCAAGGACTTGATTATATTAAAATAAGCTTATGTATATTTGGCATCTGCTTTATTATAGTGATAGGTTAAGAAATAAAGAAAACCATAAATAGATTATCATGAAGAGGACGCGTTGGATGTAAATCGATTCGATAATCAATTAAAACGTGAATATACAGTAGAACTCGCAGAATATGACTGGTATCAGATTAACATAGAGACAATATAGGCAGAGGAAAGAAGCTATAGTCAGGCCTATTACGGCAAGCGTCCCCCTTGTTTAATGGAGTACGAAGATCAGTGACACTGCTGCTGCATTTGCTTGTCCACTCTCGCATGCAAAGCGCAGAGAGAAATTAATGAAAAAAGAGACACATCGAGTCGATCATAATTTCTTTCTCTTTCGACTGACACGGAGGCGCTTTTGGCGGCCTGCCCTTCTGTATTTTTATTATTTATATGTTGATTAGTCCTTCACGGCTAATTGGGTAAGAGTAGGAGATATATCAATAATTAAAGAAGTCAATTAAAAGCTTTGCTTGTGTTCTTGGAATTCAATGTTTGCATATCTACCCAAGAAATCAATATTCATCCTAACACTTTTTGTATCAGGTGTTTTGAAAGACGTAGGTTTCGATAACCTTAAGGCTGCACGAGTATTCATTGCACCTTTCAAAGCATGTACAGAGGTCGCATACGCTTAACGTGTTACATTAATTTGAGACACTGGCTGTTATTAAAGCCATATACTTTTAATAACTGGCCAGTGTGATAAAGGTGCATGATGTATTAAGGTTTCGTTAGACGCGATTTCATAAAGTAAATGTGAAACGATTATTAATCTTAAACATTTATTGCTAAATATTACATATAAGGCTTTAATACATTTAAGCAATATCTTTGCAGACAAGTGATTACAATCAACATCTATCATCTAAATGATTGTTATCGTTAATTAAAATATCGCTCAAGTGTATATTTAAAAACTATTTGCGGACTAATTACACCTTGTTGGCCTAGCCCCGAGCTAAGAACTTGTGTGACGGGTACTAATCAACAAAATTTATTGTGAAAATAAAATTTTCGAAATATTTCAGATTTTTATAATAAATATGCAAATTAAACAGAACATGCATTACTTTAATAACTGGCTAGATTGTATATATCAACGTGCAGGTTCATAATGTATTTTTTAATCTTTATTTTTTGATAGAGGTTTTGCCACCCAGTGTTTATAATCCCGCGTTTATTAACTTAATGCTATATTCTTAACAGTAGTAGAAAAATGTGCTCATATTGTTCATTGAGTTGTAAATAATAGAATGTAGCGTTTAATGCTGTAAAGCAAACGAAATGACGAAATTGTAAAATATCTAAATTAAAAGTAATATCATCTCTTAGTTTTTAACGGAATTTCGGAAATACGAGAACTTCAGCGAAAGAATTTTTTAATTTCCCAAAACTATCACATACGATATTATTGCGAAATATCTACATCTGTAAGTTACATTCTGTTCACACGATGCGATTTCGTTTGGCTTCTTACTGGATGCTGTAATAGTAATTTTTGATGCGTTGCTTTAAAAAGCGGTAGATATAAAAAACCCTCAGTGGCCTAGTGGTTAACGTTTCGGACTTCCGCTCGGGTGGTCCAGGGTCGAACCCCGTAATATACCAAAAAAAATCTGAGTTAAGTACATATTCAAAGTGCTCTTATAGTCGAAGAGACCATCGTGAACAAACCCGGATTGCAGGGAAAAATTGATTTAAGTCGCTCTATATAAGAATTGGCGCCCACGTCAACTCAGTAGTCAAAGTAAGAGAGAATGTAAGAAGAGAGATGTATTTACCGGTAAAACCAAGCCAGAAAAAATCATACCAATGGTCACACGAGCATGACAACAAATGAAAGTTGACAAACTTACATTTGTTGACATATGCACTCATCTTGTATGAAATGATGTACAAATGTCACTGTGTAATAATCTTTTCCGTGGTGTAACCGTAAATCTCATTTTTCGGATTTTTCGCTATCTCACGTCTTGCCAAATTTGAGCATTCTAGGTTATCAGGAATTATCCTTTAGGTTAGACAAACAGACAGACGGACAACGTAGCGATCCTAAAGTAATTCGTTTTTTTTCACACCAGAGTCCCGAAAAATATATATAAATAAGAGATGTACGTAACCGATAAAGCTGACGATAGATATATTACCCCCCCCCCCCCTGCAGTTCCTATTTTGACGATATTCGGCATAACAGTCATAATGTTGTTAATACGTATGTGTGTGTGTACATAATTTTAGGAAGAGGTGGTTGGCACTACCGGGAGGACTACTGCTGCATAGTAGCAGGTAGTGCTATGCATGCTCCATTACACTACATCCTCCCATGCGACGGAATTGGGCCGGTACGACCGGGGAAGTACCTCTCGCTCGCATAGTACCGCCGTAAAGTGACATATGTAATGTCGCCTTTCGTGCGGCTTATGAGTAGCCGGTGGCCCATTGGGGGGGATGGCAACGCATCCGCATAGTAATTATGTGGGCGTCGGTAGTCTTAAAGTGCTACGATTTCTCGTTTACCCCTTATTCTACATCCCCCTATATATATATAATATAGTAACCGTCTTCTGTTCTATTATATACCGCACGATAAACCAAATATCCCAAATATTTTATGGAAAAGCGTTATTTGATATCATCACATTTATTTTTAGACTTGGAATTAGTTTTATCTAGAGATAAGATACTGGGTATTAGCATGCTAATCATAAATTAAGGGCAACACCGTGCTAATATCACAATCGTTAGTAAGTCAAACGATGCATGTTGCACTGGATTAAATCGAGTCGCGACGGTGTACCGAGAAGTAGAGATAACATAGTTAGGAAGGCCAGCTTAAAACGCGTCTGTCAAAGTCGAAAGATAGCAAGTAAGGTTTACTGTCTCCCTCTCTCTCTGATATATGAATATTTCTCTGCGCAATGCGAGATTAGACAGTAATGTACTTCTCATCTTCATTCTCTGTTAACCAACACAGACACTCGCAGTCATAGTCTATGGCTTCCCTGCTCTATCTACATTATCTGTATGGTCGTGATACGGAACTGAACATGCATGTTTTTGTGAGAATGTCAGTGGGCGCCGTTACTCACTTAGAACCCGGCGATCCGACTGCTCGTTTGCCATCTCTGCAATAAAACGATATCGTAACGCATAAACGATACAGAGACATTAATAGATTTTGATAAACTGATTAACCTGCCATGTCTTGAGTTTACGCGAATGTTACTACTACTCATTACAACAAAACTACTTTTAAGGATTTTATCGCGGTTTATTTCATTATTTAATCTGTCCGATGTTTCAGAAGCTATACAGCAACCATGATCACCCGTGGCAGCGGCAGACATACAGAACGTGCAGTTTTATTGTAACGACTAACCTTATGTTATAAATGCGAAAATGTTGTTTTTTATGTTTTATAAGGTACAAAGTTTTAAAAGCCCCGATTAATATTATTTAGAAGGAAAAAAAATGCGAAAATTTGTTTGTATCTTTCACGCAAAATTACTTAATGAATAAAATTTGACGCAAATAAGGATTACAGTCCGAATTAATATAGTAATATTTAAAGATTAGTGTTGGCTCACTTAAGAAAAAATTAAAACAATGTACTTTGGAAGGTTGAAAACAAAACTATTGTAACAACCCGTTATGTATGATATTTATAATTTGTTTCCTTTTCATATTGTAAGCTATGTAATTGGAATAAGTTACACTGACTGCACTTATTTACAACATTGTTACGTGTTCCAATTGGCGAGCCATCGAATGTTAAAGTTTGGCGAGAATAATGAAGCTCTATGAATTAAATAAATTTAAAAAAAATTATATCCCGCAAAATTGATCGCCGGTGAATTCGCGGTGCAGTTAGTAGATCTATAAAGCTTCTGGTCGGATAACACGCTATAACAATCGCTAATTTGTAAATACAAAAAGAACAGACAAAAATAAACAAATTTTTAAACCTCGTATTAATAGTTTCTAAGAAGCTACATGCGAAAGCTAATATTCAGATTAAATTCAAGTGCTTGTTGATATAACCCACGAATAGTGCAACTATTTGCCAGTGAACATATTTTTAGAATTTGTACAGTTCTACAAACTAGCAACTACAATTAAACAGGCATGCTCTATTCGTTTATATATACATATATTTATATATATATATATACATATACATATACATACATATGTGTGTGTGTGTGTGTATGTGTGTGTTCGAAGTATTTTAGATTTGTGTGACCACTTACAATGATGACATTGTAGTCATTCAATATAAAATATTCAGGTCACCAGTTGAAATAAAATATAGCCTGTACTTTGAGTTGGACGAAGTTATTTAACTGTGCAAAATTACATTAATATCGGTGCAATAGTTTCAGAGGTTAAGCAGTACAAATATACTTAACATACAAAAATCTGACGTGCCCCGCCCAACGAGACCACTCGGGATCGGGAGTAAATGCATTTCTCAGCGAAACAAAAAGTCACAGGTAACAGTTGGCATTCACGCAAGGCGCATACCCGGTGTTTTTTTTTTTTTAATTTTTCTACTTGATACCGATTTGTAACGTTCCTAGTCATAGTAACGTTCCGTGTGGGCGGAGCCTGCTAGCGAGAGAGCGTAGCAGGTCGTCTCTTTTAGCCGCCTTTTATCTGCCGATGGTCCACAGACAACCCGATTTTTTTCAATTACAATATGTGGGCAAACGAGACATCAGGCCGCCGGATGACAAGTGATCTCCGACGCAGACAGCCCCAACATAACAGGTTTCGTTGGCTGAATAACAAGCTCTTTTCTTGAAGAACCAGTTACATGTGTGTCTAATTCGAAGACTGTCCGATCCGTGACTGAGAGAGGCTGATTCTATTTGTTCAAGTCATTATTTTTACAACCTCCTCTTAGGCCATTGAGAGCTGCAACCTCTCCGGTTCCAAGGGCAAAGTGGCAAACCAAATAAAAGCTTAGAGAACAATTCTCTTGACACTGACGTGATGACGAAACACGTAACTACCACGCCACCGCCCACGCAGATTCTCGACTGCATTGTTTTACAATAACCATGAATTATTCATAAATATATCTGATAAAAGCTGTCTATAATTAAAACATAAATGATCAAAAGTATTTATAATATGGCATTGCAACATAGCAGAGTAATTGGCTCGGCGCGAGTACCTTTTTATAGTATAAGGAGACAAACGAGAAGTCAAGACCATTTGATGAATATCAATTCCCCTGTTATGCCGGTCCAATTCAGCTGCAATGCAGCATGGCATTTCCTCTAACAAACATATAGCTCACAAATATATTTAGCCTGTATAACAATAATGAAGTAATAAACGTGATCAGGTCATGATCAGCTTGCCACGGGCCAGTCATTCATGTCACACCTTTTTTAACTATCGCGATTAAGCTTACCCCAGCATCAGAAATTTAAGGGGTTAAGGGACCCCGTATTACATCCTGCGATGACAATTAGAGTTAAATTAGCCATTATAATTTTCATATCGGGATGCATCTATAAGATCTGCGGGCGGGGCCGCAGATGGTAGAGATGCATTGTGTCGTTGAAAGGCTCGGATTGCTTGTTTGTCCACGATAATAAAAAATAAATACTATAAAAAAAGTTAAAAATTAATTTTTTTTTTTTGAATTCGCGGGTAATGCATTGGCGCACTGCCATCGGTCCTGGGTGGGAACCGATGGGGAATGCGGGGCTCGCGACTCAACAATAGCCACTCAATTGCCTCCGGGTGCCATCAACCGCCTACACTGAGTTGTCGCGGATCTTACGGCTATTAGGAACACCTGTGAATGGTCACGCTAACAGCCATGACTGGATAATCGCTAATTTGTAAATACAAAAAGAACAGACAAAAATAAACAAATTTTTAAACCTCGTATTAATAGTTTCTAAGAAGCTACATGCGAAAGCTAATAGTCAGATTAAATTCAAGTGCTTGTTGATACCAGTTACCATTACCATGCAATTACCATTAATACACCAAGTACCATGCAACCATTTACCAGTGAACATATTTTTAGAATTTGTACAGTTCTACAAACTAGTAATTACAATTAAACAGGCATGCTCTATTCGTTTATATATACATATATATATATATATATATATATATATATATATATATAGATATGTAGATATATATATGTGTGCGTGTGTGTGTGTGTGTGTGCGCGTGTGTGTGTATGTGTGTAAGTATTTTAGATTTGTGTGACTACTTACAACGTCATTACTAGTCATTCTTTGAAACATGGAACATTAGTTTAATGATGTAGCAAAAGATAAGGATTTGTATTAAAAACCGGATTAACAAGTGATTTCTCAAGCGCAATTATCTACATAGGCGGATGCGTCCTTCTCTCCGCCCCTCAATGGGCCACCACTCACAAACCAGATAAGACCCGATAGCCGTCACCTTAACTGCGCTAACATGTGATCGAGAGTTCCAGTTCGTGCCGGCCACATTCGTCTGCAATGCAGCACGACACCACTTACTAATTATACTTTAAAACTAACACACACCCATTAGTCTGCCGTCCAACTAATAGTTTAATTACGGCCATACAAACTAGAGCTAGAATTATAATTACTGTGATTATAAATACTGAACATATTCACAAATCACATATCACACTCTGCTAACACGATACTTAACTCAATTAACAGCTTTTAAGTTCTGTCACCAGATTTCGTTCGACATTTAATAAAATATGTAAATACATTAATAACCTGTTAACTTTAATGCACAACTTTCATTAAAGCAAGTGAAGCCTTTTTTTCTATTTCTTTCTTCTTAAAATGTTATTATGTAGTCGTCCCGCCATTTTGTGACAGATAACAATCAAATTAAGGAGTTTTGGGAATAAAGATCTCTATCTCTTCCTCTACGCTCTATAAAATAAAACATGTACTCACGCTTATTGTGAGAATAGATAGTAAGGCATCAAGGGTGCAAAAAGAATTTCCTTAATCTGACAAATCATAAATTCATAAGCGACATTGTTTTTAGACTTATCACAGATAATTTACGAGCGTCATCGGCCAAAGCCCGTTTTACCTGAGCCGACAGGTTAGAACTAATACTATATATGTGAGTGACGTTATCTCAACACAGAACTGCCAAAACCATTAGGGACACCTACGTCACGATTGCATAATAAGGCGTAAAAGTTTCGATCATTATGCCATAAAAATCTGTTATCCTGCTTTTGCTAAGTTAAAACCTAACATTCAAGCTAAATTTTGATCACTATTGATTGTGTTCATATCGAAGTAGATTCAGATGAATCTACTTCGATATGAACGGTTATAAGTACATATAGACACTCCAAGAATGGATTTATTGACGTGATAACAATTTTTAAATCGACAGCGTTAGCTGCATGCACGAAAACTAATACGACGTAAGTCGTAGTAATGTTCCATATGGGCGGAGCATGTTAGCGAGAGAGTGTACAACTTGTCACTCCACTCCGCTATGCAACCACAGATCAATTAGGGAACCTTCATTACGTAAAATTCATCCACAGGCCAACTTACAGATTTTTTTTTTTATTTTTACACTTTTACACACGATAGCGAGAGAAGAGAACTTTAGTATTTTTGCTGTGGCTGTCGTCACTTACCTATAAATTACATTCAGACATATGGCCATTATTACGTTTCATTATTAAAGCACTGGGTATTGGAACGCGAATGCGATTCGCACTTGGCTAAGTCAAAGAACCCTTTCTGATGTTATGAATCCGAGGAATCGATGCGAATTGGGATGTTGATTGCGTGAACTAGAAAAAATCCAGCCTAAGGAAAAACCGACTTACAGACTTCTTTTTTTAATTTCTACACACTACGATAACGCTACTGAGACAAGTCTACAATTTTGGGCTGATAAGCTGTAGAGGCGGGAGAAATAGCGCCTTTAACCAGTAGTAGGTCCCACCGTAAAAAAATCCTTCGCCATCGTTTTCAGTGGACTCTAAGGCAGCAGGTTGGCTATTTTCAAGCTCCCATGCTTCATTATTCTTATAACAGAATAGGAAAGATTAATAAAATTTGGTTGAGAATTGAATATTATCCAAGGAAAATAAACTACGCGTGGCTGATTTCCGATACTTGAGCACGTGAGTAAATATTTATTACCTTTATAGCGCTGATTGATTTTAATAAAGGTCAAACTTGTGTGCACAGTGTGTTTTATAGTTACTGGCGATCCGCCCGGCTGAGCCTTTTAATTTGAGAAACTAAGGATTCAGACGCCCCAGAAATTACTGTATACAAATAGAATGAGAGACAGGCAGACGTAATTTTTTACGTGCCCGCTAATGAAGATTTATTTGCCCACTGTTAAGAATGGACTAATGTAGATATCAAATTTCATTTCAATGATTAGTTATTTGGAGTGGCACTGGGCTCAAAATAGGACAGAATCCCGGAAATAAGTAACCCACTTGTAGTATGCTAACATCAACACATCATGATAGATTTTTGGTTTCTGCGATTCTACTTTCGAGATAGATAAACAAGAAGGATAATAGATACGTAAATAGGGGGAGACATCCTTCTTTCTTCCTCTCTTTCTAATCTTGTGAGCTCCATTTTTCGATGTCTGAAGCTAACCACAGTCACAAAAACCATCAAAGTCTGTTAAGAGAAAAAATGACGGGCCCTGAGAAATGAGTCATGTCGAGGAAAAAAATATCCAAGTGATCTATGAACGTCGTATGTCTGTCGTGTTCACTTGTAAACGAGTAGCCGTGACCTTACCGGAAACAATCTAAAATAACGTTTTGATCCTAAAATACAGACTATAAAATCACCTTGTCAACGCGACATTGTACACAACACAAGCGTATACAGATTTTTAATAAACCATCAAAAAATAATTAACATCTTTGACGATCTAACCTTGACACAGTTGACAAGGAAAATACTATTGTGACAAAGAAAGCTTGTCAGAAATACACACGAAATAGCCAGGCCACTTAATGGTCCGTTGTAAACTATTTTCAAACGTAGAACGTCCAGAACGTTCCGCACAAATTCAAATTTCGAAGGACCGCCATGTCATTAGTCTTCGTAACAATCTGTCATTTAGATGAATTATCTGGTATGCTGATTTATGATGTTATTTGATATGTGACGTATAACTACTGTTTTAAAATAAATCATTATCTGCTTCTTGAATTAATAAAGCGTGTTGACTTCATAGTGACGACATTATCACCGCAAAATTATTTTAGACCGATCTTAGTAAGATAAGACTGTCGAAAATTCAGAGAAAGGTTCACACAATAAGTATTACTAAATTGCAAAATACGACGAATAGTTCTAAGGCTAGACTTTTTTATTCATATCAATCAACATCCCAATTCGCATTCGTTTACTCAGATTCATAATGTCCGAAAGGGTTCTCTAATTTATCAATTTGCGAATCGCATTCGCCTTCTTATGCCCAATGCTTTTAACAATAAAACGTAATAATGACCCTCCAAAAATGAAGTTTATTTCGAAATATCAAATTGTATTTCAAGATTGGTATCCCGGTTTCTTTCGTTCCTTTTTTCTTATTTCAGGCATTGTGTTGCAATGTATTAAAGTCAAGTGGGTCGAGATTTTTGAGAACCGTCTAAAATTTATGTTTGTGTATCTTTTGTGTTATTTCGCTCACCAACTGTACGCACACGTACGCCCACTTACGTCGTATATTAAGTGTAAGTATATAAAATCTCAGTTACGTAAAATAAGAAAATCAGAAAACCTAGACCTATACATTGTACTTAATCAGCCACATCCACAGTGATTCGTATACAAACATCTACACAGTAAACAAAGGAATCGTTCAGACATCACAGGGCCGTCAAAGATTTTCCATCGAATGGAAAAATGAACGACGAATTGCATGAGAACAGATGTGGAGAATTTATACAATGTGACGATAGTTATATATTTTTTCCATTTTATCTCATCGTTTTTATGCTCACCATTGTTTCATAATATAATTATTACGGTTTGCACCGCCCATGCTGGTTTGCTAAAGCTTGTCCAAACGCAAATGTATGAGAAATTTAAGTAAGTGATATGTAATAAGAAATACAATATTATTATTTGGTAGTTTCATGCTGCATTGCGGCATAATGGAGCCAGCACGACCGGGAGGTTTGAGTAGCGGGTGGGCCCATGGGGGGGGGAGATAAGTATAAGGCAACGCATCGCATCGGCATAGTATCGTTCAACTATTTATCTGAATAAGATCTGCTGTTAACATAACTGGAAAACCCTCTGACGTCACGCGAGTATTCACTTGGAGATAAATTAGAATTCATTTTCTTTATGGATGTACAACGCCCAGTTATAATGTATTACTATACATTATATAT
>JAFELO010000260.1:333970-352189 GCA_017140195.1 Eumaeus atala | reverse complement strand
TTGTGCGTAGCGTATACGAACTTTTAGTACCTAGAGTAGGCTGGTTCACCCTCCTTGATCTGAACTGAGAGAATTTGTGCGTAGCGTATACGAACTTTTAGTGCCTAGAGTAGGCTGGTTCACCCTCCCTGATCTGAACTGAGAGAATTTGTGCGTAGTTTATACGAACTTTTAGTACCTAGATTAGTCTAGGTTACAGTCCTTCACCACCATGGTTCAAGCCTTGGCGTGGCGATGGGGCTTATTATCCTGGGGGTGAACCCAGGCGAAGCCAATTGAATTTAGGGGGATCTTTGCACCCCTCTTATAAGAAGACGGGGCTTAAAGATCAGGAAAAGTAATCGCTCTCGGTACACCTCTTATAACAAGAGGGGACCTAAGGGCAACAGGAGATGGCGCTTTGGCGCACGGGGCAAGGGGTGAGGAAGGAACCTCACCCCATTACACTGTCTCAAGGTCGGTTGTCATGTAGTGCTGGGCAACCCCATCTGTGGAGGTGGAGTTGGTCCCTTAGGGGGCTGACTAGCCGTCGAGGTGTCCTGATGATTGTTGTTCCGGGGCACCTCACCAAGGGCGGCACGACCATCAGGCGGTGGTTTATGTGAGTATTCGGCACTATCATGTGCCGCGAGTCCCACACACCACTGGACCCCACCGTCAAAAAAAAAAAAAGAAGGCCACCGTCCTTGATCTGAGCTGAGCGAATTTGTGCGTAGTTTATACGTAATTTTAGAATCTAGAGTAGTCTAGGCCACTGACCCTGAGCTTAACTGTGCGAATCTGTGCATAGCATACACGAAAATTTCGTGCCTATATTAATCTTGGTCCTGTCCTTGACCTGAGCTGAGCGAATTTGAGCGTAGTTTATACGTAATTTTAGTATCTAGGTCACCGTCCCTGATCTGAACTGAGCGAATTTGAGCGTAGTTTATACGTAATTTTAGTATCTAGATCACCGTCCCTGATCTGAACTGAGCGACTTTGTGCGTAGTTTATACGAAATTTTAGTGCCTGGAGTAGTCTAGGTCGCCATCCCCGATCTGAACTGAGCGAATTTGTGCGTAGTTTATTAGAAATTTTAGTGCCCAGAGCAGTCTAGGCCACCGTCGCCGATCTGAACTGAGCTGAGTCGTTCTGAGAAAGGACAGTGCACTTTTCGGCTAAGTGTAAAGTATCTTCGACCATACTTCTTAATTGAATTTTCCCCCCCTCCCCCCAGTATTTTCGCTTGCTCCTGCTTGTGCACATGAGAATGTTAAAGAACACTCGCCATTAGGTGCAACGATGTCTCATTTAAAAAAAAATATGTTATCAGGTATCTGTGTGAATGACGTTTGCAGATGGAATTTTTTTCTCTAGCACAGTAAGCAGGAATATAATTTTTGTTGCAAAATAAAAATTTCTCAACCCAACAATTGAATAGATACTTTTTAAACCTCTTTTCTGTATCTCAGAGGTCTATTATATAAAACTATATTTAACCTGTTACCTGGTGAGGCAATATATAGTAAATATATTGATATGCGAAGCCCAAACATCTTCCAGTAAATGCCAAGAAGGTCGATCCTACGCTAAATTTATTGCCTACATAAATTATTACTTTACTAATAACCTTCAAACTATTTTGTTATGAACTGTACAGTTGAGCTAATTTAAGAGTATCAATCACTTAGTTATTAATAGATGCAACATACGGAAAGAATTTAAGTGTGTATTAATGTATGTATTCCTACTAATTAATTGTACATTAATGTATGTATTCCTACTAATTAAGTGTACATTAATGTATGTATTCCTACTATTTAAGTGTACATTCATGTATGTATTCCTACTAATTAAGTGTACATTCATGTATGTATTCCTACTAATTAAGTGTACATTAACGTATGTATTCCTACTAATTAAGTGTACATTAATGTATGTATTCCTACTAATTAAGTGTACATTAATGTATGTATTCCTACTAATTAAGTGTACATTAATGTATGTATTCCTACTAATTAATGTTGGATAAGGTTGGGATAGTGCTCCCCATCATCCCACCATGGTTCAAGCCTGGTCGTGGCGGTGGGGATTAATAGCCTGGGGTGAACACAGGAAAAGCCAGTTGAATCTATTTGCTCCGCTCTTATGGGAAGAGGGGGTTAAAGATCAGGAGGAAGAGAGGACCAAAGAGCAACAGGAGGAGGCGCTTTTGCGCACGGGGCAAGAGGCGAGGATCCCATCCTCCATCCATCCCATTGCACTGTCCCAAATTCGGTGGGGTTGTCCTGTAGTACGGGGCAACCCCATTTGTGGAGGTGGCGTTGGCCCCTTATAGGGCTGACTAGCCGTCGAGGTGCCCTAACGATTTGTTGTTCCGGGGCACCTCACCAAAGGCGGCACAGAAGGCACTTGCAGCGATTTTGTGGGTATTCGGCACTATCACGTGCCGCGAGCCCCACACATCCACAGGACATGGATGAATTTCGATAACATTTCGCTAAATTATTTTACAAATTGCCGGAATGTATTCGGATGGATTTATCCCGAAGTGTTTTGCCGTTATGTATGTGGATACACTTGTTCATGTAGTTAAACTCTAAGTATAAGTTGTGGTGCGAACTATAACTGCACCGTCCACGTTATTTGAATTAATATCAAAAAAACATTTCCAACACATTTTGAGGAGTAGAGGAGAGCGTAACCGGCAGCCTATGTTCAGTAGCAGGGTTTTCCAAGGGTGTAGAATGGGTTTTTTTATAGTACAGGAGGACAAATAAGCATTCGGAATCTTTTGGCAACTATCGACGCACATATACATCCGCACATTTGTCATACAGATGCGTCACCATCCTTTCCTCTTTCCCTCCAAGGTGCCACCGTCCACTCAAATCACAAGAAACTTGACAGCACCGCTTTCATTTTACAGTATATCATGTATACGCTAGGGGTATCTCCCCCCAGTGGCGCTTTTCATCTTCAATTCAGCCTAGTACTACCTCTTATTGAAGTTACAGTACTATTTAAACCTCCTACCATAGATATAACCGAATTTTAAATAGTTAAAAGATTCATATCTAACACTCACTCTCATGTCAATTTTTTTTATATTAAAAAACCAGTACTTTTCAGAAATTGGGATCAGTATTCGAATTGGTATTAATAAATTATTCGACCTTTACATTTATAGCCGAGGATATTCAGTTCATTTTCAGAATACATCTGTTTGGGAGACGTGGTGCTGCAATTTCGAAAAAAAAGGGAATACGTATTAATGTTTGATTCTATATTTTGTGCCGTGTAATCTTTATAATACTACTAGTTTGGTTAGAAGATTGTTATTTAATAACGCCAAAAGTATTGAACTGATTTTGATGAAACTTGGCAATGACGTGGCATAAGTACCTGAATAACACAAGCTATAGAAATACTAACGTTTGCTCGTGGTTTTGTCCGTAGTCGACGCAGACGAAGTCGCGGGCAACAGTTAGTTTCGTGCCGGTTTTGTGTGTGTGTGTCTATCAAAACAATCTGTCATTTTGTTGTCCATCTGTTCGCATGTCTGTGTCTGTCAAGATTATTTCTCAGAAACCCGTAGAGTGTGTTAAGCTTAAATTTTGCAAGAAATACCTTTAAATTTCCAGCTCAATTTTACAAAAAGCAATAAAAATGAAGCTCGAAAAAATTCTCACGTATTTATTTCTTCAATCACAAGTTAAAGCTTAACATTATGTTATTGAGATACGAAAGTCTTGGCGTTTCTTTCATTTTGTTTAGTCATTAGAATTCAGACGCGAATGCATAATATTTTTTTGCGTAGCATTTTTATGTAAAAATAAAACTTTGAATAAAAACAAATTATATTTTTGCAATATGTATTTACTAATGGGGTGGAATTTTATATATTTATAATGGAAATAAAGTATAAAAATAGCAAAATACTCATGCAATTTTACACAAAACAATAATAAATCATATAGAAGATTAATTATTTCTTTGTTTAGTTAATTTTAATTTCATTTTAATTCCGAAGATATATTTTATACTTTTCCTTGTTGTACTCGTTACAGCATTCCATCGGAGGAATTCTTGACCACTAGTAGTTAGTGGTCGGACGAGCTAAGAACATGATAAAGTATAATCATCTTTTGTGTTATAGCACACCAGCTCCGATTTCTCATTTGTCGCTCAAAAACAAACAATCACAGACTTATGGTGACTACCAATGCGCATTAACATTTACACGGTTGGTGGTAATGCAGATGTGATGCCTCCATCCTCCCAATGGGCCGTAGTATTTGATGCCAAAGTACATAAATCAATAAATCGGAACCACGTGTGAACGTTGCATAGGACATAGTTGTGTGTGTAGGTGTAATGCTGGAATAGTTCCATGCGGGAGATGGGTATTTTAGGTTTATAGATATGAAAATCTTAAAACCCGTAAGAAATGCGGCTAGGCGCCCCTGATTTCACACTAGAGGGAGAAAGAGAGATAGAGAGATATATGGAGAGAGAGAATGAGGGAGGGAGGAAAGTGAGGAGAGTGGTACATTCTTGGCTATGCCAAGCCCGTTTGAGTTGTAGTGCGATATTGACGTTACTCTTTGGTGGCATGTGACTGGATCATTGTATCGATGTATCGGTCCTAAGTCCAGGAATTAACTGAAGTGGAGTGGAAATGACTGTACAAAATTTACAGAGTTTGTATAGCTAATGTTAATAGTTTGATAATTATGTATTCTGTAAGTACTTTAATGGGAATTATTAGATTTGAAAATATTTTCATATCCGACGCCATCTGTTAATCTGCACGTTAACTTCTTCGAAAGTTCGCGGAGCGCAATCGAACTTCATGCTATTCATCGGTAGATGGCGTAGTTCCATTTTTGAATAAAATATTTGATCTTCAATAAATAACGTCAAAAGTGACTACGTTACGGTTTTTGAAATGTGACGTCTAATTGGAAAATCTTTAAAGATGAACAATAAATGGTACATACAGGAAACTCATTTTAGATTTTTTTTGTACATGCTTATTTAGTTCGCGTGTTTGGCATTTGCCACATTTACTTATTACATGTAACTGCGCCTGTTAACGACCAAGCTTCCAGATAGGTCAAATTGATTGCGTGCGATTGTTGATGGAATGAACATGATGTGACTTGTTAACGGACTAAAAATAGGACAAATGAAACCGTCTGCTATCTTATATAATAAAACGGGCTCTATTATACACCACTCGAGCGTAGTTCAAATTTGAAGGATAAATTAATAATCAAGCGGCGACTACATTATATTGTAGTATTACTCTTGTTCTAAGAAGCAGTATTCATTAAAAAAAAAAAAAAAACACTTTTTTATATTATAGGAGAACAAACAACCTTTTGATGACTGCCGACGCTCCTAAACATCCGCACAATTGTTAAGCTGCGTTCCTTCCTTCCTTCAGTCGTAGTGGTACATTTCGGCTGAGATAAAGCACATTACTATCTCTTACATGTTTTTTATGAAAGTGTTTTTTTTCTTATAGAAATGGGGGGAGGGCGGTGGCAAAGGAGTAATCGGAGACTTTCAACGACTACCGACGCCCATGAACATCCACATAATTACTCTGCCGATGTGTTGCCTCCCCCCCCCCCCCGTCCGCAAAGGGCCATGTGTGTTTATGAAATATACGTATACTCCACATCGGAAGCCAATATTGGAAGGGCCCATTGAAAGAGGGGAGGAACGGAGGGCAACGTATTCGCATGTCAACGATAACATGGATGTCTATGTCTAGGGGCACCGGTAGTCGTCAAAGAACAATCAGAGGTCGTTGCCCCGTGTACTATTTTCTTTTAACATTACCACATCCCCAAAGGTCAGTTCCCTTCTATATATATGGTAATGTACGCCAAGAACGGCGGACGCGAGGAGCGTTTTCAACATTTGTATCTATCTGTTGGCTACTGGATTTTGACATAAGTTCGATAAGTATACGTACATACTTATTTGACGACCTGTGGCTGTCAGTCCACGTGTAACGCCAGAAGATACTCAAAACCTGTGGCTGTTAGTCCACGTGTAACGCCAGAAGATACTTATTTGACGACCTGTGTCTGTTAGTCCACGTGTAACGTCAGAGGATACTTATTTGACGACCTGTGGCTGTCAGTCCACGTGTAACGCCAGAGGATACTTATTTGACGACCTGTGGCTGTCAGTCCACGTGTAACGCCAGAAGATACTCAAAACCTGTGGCTGTCAGTCCACGTATAACGCCAGAAGATACTCAAAACCTGTGGCTGTCAGTCCACGTGTAACGGCCAGAAGATACTTAATTGACGACCTGTGGGTGTTAGTTCACGTGTGATGCCAGAAGATACTTATTTGACGACCTGTGGGTGTTAGTTCACGTGTAACGCCAGAGGATACTTATTTGACGACCTGTGTCTGTTAGTCCACGTGTAACGCCAGAGGATACTTATTTGACGACCTGTGGCTGTCAGTCCACGTGTAACGCCAGAGGATACTTATTTGACGACCTGTGGCTGTCAGTCCACGTGTAACGCCAGAAGATACTCAAAACCTGTGGCTGTCAGTCCACGTATAACGCCAGAAGATACTCAAAACCTGTGGCTGTCAGTCCACGTGTAACGGCTAGAAGATACTTAATTGACGACCTGTGGGTGTTAGTTCACGTGTGATGCCAGAAGATACTTATTTGACGACCTGTGGGTGTTAGTTCACGTGTAACGCCAGAGGATACTTATTTGACGATCTGTGGCTGTCAGTCCACGTGTAACGCCAGAGAATACTTATTTGTCGACCTGTGGCTGTTAGTGCACGTGTAACGCCAGATGATTCTTATTTGACGACCTGTAACTGTTAGTCCACGTGTAACGCCAGAGGATACTTATTTGACGACCCGTGGCAGTCAGTCCACGTGTAACGCCAGAGGATACTTATTTGGCGACCTGTGACTGTTAGTCCACGTGTAACGCCAGAGGATTACGCGGGTTCGAATCCTGCCTAGGTCATGGATGTTTACGTCTATTATGTACTATATGTGTTTCTGTTATAAAAACCTTGAATATTTAAAATTTCTTAAATTTATAGAAATATTTCATATATTTCCGTTGTCTAGTACCTGTAACACAAGTCCTTAGGGCACTTACATCATGACTGGGCTAACGTGGTGAGATAAGTCCACAGCTACTATTATTATTATTTAATACGTTATTTACTATTTACATATTACTATATGTCAAAATGTATCTCCAGCATCCTATACGAAATTAATGATGGATAAGTTTAAGCTATAAGTGATACCGTTACAAGTTATACTGGTTCGAACCGACTATTATCAGTAATTAGATAGTTCGGTAGATATAGCTGTGTCTTAATAGAATAGACTTAGTTAATGAATAATTTATAAGTATGCTTTTCATCAGCTGCCAAAAACAGCACGGGAGGACTAAATCTGGTTTTCCCGTATTTTTCTTGGCTGTTGCAGAAAAGTAACATACAATTGTTTTCGCACTTGAAGGGGGCACACGAGCAGCCGGAGCTTTTTGATGACATCGATTCCCATACGCATCCAACCCAATGATTGTTATGTAGCTGTCTTCTCCTGCCCTTCATTAGATCACTGGAAAGTTATAAATCGCATGAAATTCGACTGTACTCGTATAGCTGTGATTTCGCGGCGATATCACATGCACGCGTGGTACCTCCGCCATTCGGTTGGTATTCGGCATGGTACTGCCACGTGCTATAAACATTAAAGGAAAAAATACCACACATGTTTATGTAAGAAAATACCACGACGTTCTTCGTTTATTCTCTATGGCGTATGAAGCTTTCCCTATAACTTTTAAACCACCGGAGGATGGGGGAGGGGGATGGTGAAGAAAATTGATTAATAGAATTGAATATATACAAAGTGATTTGGTTTTAAGAGATATGCGATTTTTTTGCATGCTGCTACGGAACCGTTCGTAGGCTAGTCCGACTCGCTCTTGACCCGTTTTTTATTTTGTTATAAACACACTTAATCTAAGGAGATAAATAACAATAAAGGCAATCCAGTCAATTAGCCCGTGGCATTGAGCGAAATATTTAGATAACAAACATCTTGACCGTGTTAGCTGTGTTCGCACTAGCTAAGTAATTAGAGCATTGGGAGATTACTTGTGAGAGCATGGATATAAAATTATTAGATACAACTATATTTTTGATTGACTTTAAGTTTCACTTAGTTAAGCGATATTACGCACTACGTTATGTCCATGCTAAATTATTATAATATTAGCAGCCAAATCGGACTGGCTCGACGTCTTTCACATGATACTGCCGTGAAGTGACAGTTATGGCGACGCGTTTCATACGGTACTAAAAGAGGCCGTGTAAAAATATTCGAAAACTATTGTTTTAAAAGTTTGAGTGATGCTGGCTTGTATGCCAGATGAGATGCTCTTTATGCCAGAAAAAAAACTTGTGTTAAGAACTTATGCTTATTTGTTGTAGCACATAAAAAAAAAAGTTATAACATAATTGATAGTCATTGTCATTTCAAACAACCAGTTGTCAGAAATAATAGTGTCACTCGTATTTGTTGGAGATTTTAATATCGGTGTAAACGCACAACGCAAAGATTCACTCCCATGATTTCTATGAAACGCGCCATGAACATTAAAACTTAAAAAAAATGTCTAGCTCAAAATGTATCAATATTTTCCACGATTACACGAAACAGAAGAACGACAACATTGTCCATAGAAATATATATGAGGAGAACACGTGATAAAAATGTAACCTGCGTCACACTGCACGAAACGCGACAGCATGGTCTTGACGCCGTTATTAAGGTAGTGAGAGGTACAAGAGAAGGACAGGCCGCCGAAAACTATAGATAAATCGTAACCCACATTTGCTGTCTCTTTTGACTTAGACGGACGAGTTCTTATCTTCTCTTCTATGTATATATTATCTCTATGATATTGTCACGCGCTTACCTTACACTTTCTTAACCACCCTGAATCTAGAAATTCTACACCGAGATTCCCAGTGGCTTTATAAATAACGATCGCAAGTGTAGATCGAGTCGATCGCACTTGCCGCCAGTGTCAACTGCGGGAGCTCCGCACTTCCCTCGGCTGCTATCGGAACAAGATACGTGAGATACATTTACAGTTAAGGCTGATTACACACAGAGCGTTTTTGAAGTTTTTCTTTGGCGCGCTAGGGAATGACTAAATTTGTACTTTACGCACGCACACCGTTAATGTACTGGATTTGTCTCCTATGACTGCACTGACTATTCGTAGTCGAACGCGTGTGCTGTTGTCTGTCATGACGTGGTAATTGTGGATTTAAGCGTATCGTCAGTGCCCGAATCCCTGGGAGGGTTGTAGTGAACCTGCACTGCGGCTGTGTATCTGTTTGCGTTTAGTTTTGTTGTGTGTTACAATTGTCATAATATGTTCAATTAACAAATCACAATTCAAACTAGCAGAGTCCAACGTGTCGGCATCTCTCTAAAACTCGTCTATATTGGCCATTGGGGCTGGTTGTCGATAAACTTGTCGGATGCCTAGGCAATTGACTTGTATTAATTAGCGTACACTCGAGTTTGCCTAAGCTCGGCCAACATGTGTTGCAGGCTTAACACTCGCTCCGTCTGGTGTTAAGTGCGAGGCCTCGATCACGTTATCAGATCACTGTTCCAAGTGCACTTTATCCACAATCTGAACGATTGTTAAATATTTCGCACTGAGCTCGGGTTGTGACAGGCTGTGACAGCCGGTCACGCGTGACGCGAGGTTGCCGACGTAATTGTGACTGTGTCACGGATATGTAGCGATTGAGATTATGCAAATAATTATAGTGATTTGAAATATCACTGCACACTTAATCGCCGTGACGACTTTAACCCATATCATCATTATCAGGCCTTATCGGTCCACTGCTGGACACAGGCCCCTTTCAATGAACGTCAAGACGACCGATCTCCTACTACTCGCATCCATTCCGGACTAGCCACTGCACGGAGATCGTCTTCCCACCTGGTGAACGGTCGACCAACACTTCGTTTCTCTAAGCGGTCTCCACCCCAGAACCTTAGTGGCCCATCAGAGATCTGATCTTCTGATGTGACCAGCCAATTGCCACGTCAGCGAGCTTATTCCTCGCGTGATATCGGAAACTTTAGTTTTATGCCATAAGACTTCGTTACGAATTCTATCGGACAAAGACACACCCAATGTAGCATGTTTAATAGCCCGTTCAGCTACCGCAAACTTGCGGACCAGTCCTAAATTAAAACGCCATGTTTCGGCCCCATAGGTCATCACGGGAAAAACGCATTGGTTGAAGACTTTTATCTTCAATCTCTGCGGTATAGGCGACGTGAGAATGTGACAGAGCTACCGGAATGCTGCCCAACCCAAGTGAATCCGTCTATCGGCTTTCTTCTTGAAGTTGCGTCTACCTATGCAATAGTTGCCCGAGGTATACGTATTCGTCCACGACTTCGAGAGTAACACCATCGACGCCGATCGGCCCAGGGAGGACGTGTTCGTTGAGTATGACCTTTGTCTTTTCCAAGATCATCCTAGGGCGCCATACGTCGGAAGGATTAACTTAGGCTGTGCAACATTTCCCGCACGCTCTCCGACGATTCGTCCAACGCAACGGTATTGTCGGCGAAACAAAGATGTGAAAGGTACTCGTCGTTAATATTTATGCCGCATTCTGCCCAGTTTAAAGTGTTAAAAACGTCTCCGTTTTCTTCTTCCTTTCGGGGAAATAACATCCCCCTTTCGCAATCCTCAATGCAATTGTATTGGCCTTGTTTGGCTTCCTAGAATCAGAAGGGACATAAAAGCAGCGTCATACAATTCTCCCAGTACTTCCACGTATCGCCAATCGACCTGACATCCAGAATAGCCCAGGTTTCGACGGAGTTAAAAGATTTTAATAGTTCGCAAAGGCAAGGCACAGCGGCTCATTGTACTCAATGAAAATTTTGCGTAATTGTATTCTATAAATTTTTCTATACATACAAAAGAATCAAAAACATATCTTCACCAGTCTCCTAATGGGGTAAAAAGAAGAAGGGAATGGGTTAATATGTAGAGCACGAGCTAGGTTTTTCAAAAAACTAATTTACTTATATTTATCACCCTTATCTATATTTATTTTTTGCCATTCCTCGTTCGTCACTAATTCATATTTTCTACTCGAACAAGTAAATATCGTTTGATATAGAAGTTACAGATATGTGACATGCTTTACTTTTCAGATATCAGTCATTTATAAGTATTTTTTAAATATATACTAGTATTGGATGGGTGGAGGAAAGGAGGGTAACGCATCGGCATAATATTTAATTCTTATGCCGATCCGTTGCCCTCCTTTTCACCTGCTCCCCACCTCCTACCTCTTACTATAATTATTAGTCATTACGCGTAACTAGTTTACGTGGAAGACAGCCACTATCGGCAACGGAAACGGAACTAGCAATTAGCCTGATCAGCTTCCTCCAGGGTTACCGAGACGAAATACGTATAACAAATAGCTACGACTCATTCAAACGGAAAATATAAGATATAAAATTAACATACTCGTATTAAAACTCAGAATTAATGGGACGGATGCCCGAATTGAGTTCATACGTACGTTGGAAAAATGATATAAATGAAACTTCGAAGGAGTTTGGTTACGAACTCTCGTATTACAGTATCTGTAACCAAATTTGCCAAATTACTGGAACGTTTTTATTACACTGCGTGTGTACATTCAGTGCGTTTCTTAAAGTATATTTTAACTATATATTCCGATATTTTCACGGAATCGAACTAACGACGGAAAAGGAAGGCAACACATCTCAGAGTCAACAAAGGCAACGCCTACAGACACCCACACAGCCAGAGGACTGGTCGCAAATGAAGTGCCGTGCGCAATTAATTTGGGGGCCTACTGCACTCATCAGTCCGGTGGGCATTTTATTTTGTTTTTTGTTGGTTCGCCAAATCTGATGAAATGCCCATCGAACGACCGATCGAGCGATCGTCCGACCGACCGACCGTCCCATCGACCGATCGACCGATCGACGGACCGACCGACGTAACGATCGACCAAATGACGCGACGCGCGCGATGGAAATTTCAAACGTCGAACGAAAGAAAGCACTCCGGCAGTGCCTTCCCGAACAAGAACATCTCCTACAGGTGGTGGCAGAATTTAAACATATAACCACGCTATATGTGTAAATGTGTTAAAATTAATACTATGCCGATGCGTTGCTCTCCTTTCCTCCACCCATCCGATGGATCGCCGGCTACTTACAAACTGTACGAAGCGCAATACCGAACATGTCACTTTACGGCTGTATTATGTGAGCGAGTTGTCCGCTTCAATGCAGCATGGCACTACCTATTATAAAAAGTATAAAAACTCTAAACCTAATAGAGTAATACATACGGCAGTTGCAGTCAAATAATTAAATCTGAGTCTTAAAATTCATACGACATTGTAATTACAGTGCGATTATGAGATTTGAAAATAAAACGTTTTCTTAAAATATAAAACAGAGTTATGGGCTCGTAAAAATCAACATTATCTCAAAATTGTATTTCATACGGTATCTTGGACACCTGGTTGCGGTGCAAAATGATATTATGATACACGTAAATGCATAAAGCGACAATTTAATGTACTGTGCAGGTATTTTTATTGAAGTATTATAAAATTTCTCATATGTGTCAATGTGATATACCAAGAGCTATACACACAGAACTCTTTTTTAAATCTTTTAAAACATTTTCATTAACTATATATTAAGTCTATTATTATCTGGTGATATCACTTAGTGCCACTGGTCTGTACATTTTTGACAAATGACTGAACATATTTATTGTTAACTGAGAATGAAGCAAGCGGCCCAACGCCTCATTTGTCTCCGGTGTTACTATCTTTCCAAATGGTATAGAGGAATGAGGCAATATGTTGTGCACTTGTGTCAATAATGTGTGCACACAATTAAGGACTATTCTAGTGTCTGGCCGTAACCGAAATTCGGTTGTCTAACGTAGATAAGACGTACATAGAAATGTAGATATAATGTGCACATGGAGCTTACAAGCAAATAGCATTCTCAAAAGTGTTCTCCAGCCGTCGTAAGGCTGGTGTTCATAATAAATATAAAGTTTATGCTAATGTGGTCCCTTTAGTGTTGAAAGTGTATCGATATAGATTAAGCTGAAAGATATCTGCATTGAGTTGTAAAGATAATAATCGAGTGAATAAAATTAAAATCGATACAGTCGAGGCGAAAAATCTTAACGACGTAGTCACTTTACACCTCTTAATCTTAACGACGTGGTCACTTTACACCTCTTAATCTGTTCGATGTGGGATAAAAGTAATTAGAACCCTCTTCGAGAATCGAGAAAGTTATTCGATTAATTTACCGATTATATTACTATAGGCACGTGGAATGCGAAACATGAGTTGTATGTAGAGGTGGCAAGGCAAATATGCAAGGATCGTGATGTGTGGCACTCCTTTCCCTCTGCCCACCTCACCACCCTGCTGGCATGAAGATGTGTTTTTGTTATATTATTGGTCATCTCTGGCAATTAAGGCCGGGTCGTGATCAGCCAAATATTTCCGCATCATTACTATGCCGATATGTCTCCTTTCCTCCTACCCCCATTTGGGCATCGTCTACTCACAAACCTCACAAAACGCGACACCGAAGATGTAACTTTACGCCAGTATCGTGTAAGCGAGAGGTACCACCCCGGTCGTGCGAGCCCAATTCTGATTCAATGCAGCACAGCGCTACTCCTTACTAAAATAATAAGTGTATAATTATGGGTTGATCAAGAAGAATTCATTTCAATTATCTAGAGCCACTATTGTCATGTACATTTAAATTATCTAGAGCCACTATTGTCATGTACATTTTTTTTATTTCCCCACACCGGATGTCCAATGTTGCTCCGTGATAACGAGGCTTGATAATATCAAGAAACCTTCTGATGAAATTGATGAAAAAAGAAAGAAAAGTTGTTTTAATGATATTAAGACATGAGTCCTCGCAACGTAAACAAAGTGGAGGACGCAAGGCAATATGTGACACTCCGTTCCCTTGCCTACCCCATTAGGGTACTCGCATGAATATATGTTGTTGTTATCTTAATGAAGCTTGTTTCATACCTGCCAAGAGTCTGTGATGACAGCTGTGACAAGAGAAGCCTACTTTAGATATATCGTAGGGCCGCTGCCATGAGATGAGGATAGTATGTGTCCCGCTCATCTCATCCCTCTGCATCACACTCACCCCCTTTATCCCAGTAATACATCCTTCATATGTATGTCGGGAATATATCGATTGGAAGCGATAAGGTCCCCTGTTCTTCACTTTATAGGCAGGTAAGTATACTTAAAGTAACTTATACAATACTTAAAGTATATTACAGAATCATAATACAATAGTCCAGCAAAATTTATCTCTCTTATATAAACTCAAACCTAATACAGAATAGAAAAATATCTTGAAGATGTGTTGTTGTACGTTTTATTTGGATTTAATAGCATCAGTCGTATTGTAAGCAGTTTTTGGTGTGCACTAAATAAATATTTATTTAGTTATTATTATTACTATGTCATCCTTTTTTTTTGTTGACGCGGGGAAACGCGTTTACGCGCCTTCACTGGCCCTGGGTGGGGTCCAGTGGTGTGTGAAGCTCGCGGCACATGATAGTGCCGAATACCCACAAAAACCACCGCGTGTGCCACCAGTTCCGCCTTTGGTGACGTACCCCAGAACAACAAAGCATCCGGGCACATCGACGGTAAGTCAGCTCCCGAAGGGACCGACGCCACCTCCACAGATGGGATATCCCCGCACTACAGGACAACCCCACCAACTTTGGGACAGTGCAATGGGGTGAGGTTTCCCATCCTCGCCCCTTGCCCCGTGCGCAAAAGCGCCTATTTACTGTATCATCCTGGCATAACATTAGTTAGTACAATTGATAACAACGCTAAACTCAAATAAAATTAAAATTGTGTGTCAGCTCGGTGATAGTATTTATTAGGTACAAAAATACAATAATCGCCTTAAAACATTTACTTTACAAATAATATATCCCAGTGCTTAACATAAATTCATTAAAAAATTACTAACGTAGTAAATTGTATTAATGTTTCCTTCCATACCTAAGGAAATTGTTCTCCTATTATTATTATTTTTTAATTTAAAATGTATTATATTGAATTAAATAATAAATAAATAATAGTAACAATGACACCACTACGTTAAAATCTGTAAACCCATTCATATTTCACTCTCGAAAAAGTTTACCCCCCTTCTGACGCAATCGGGTGAGAACTAGCTTCTAGTCTACATCAGTATCTTGTGCTCGCATCAACTCTAACTGCAGACATATGTGCAGCATGTTAACGATGTAAATGAATCGAAGTGCATTATCGATGTAACAGAATTACGCGGCCAATGAAATGACTGAACTAACGATAAATGTGTTCCGAACAAACCGCTCTTTATAATTAGTTGTTCAAACATACCTAATTAGTTACTAATACGCCATTCAGTATAATTAGTTGTTCAAACGTACCTAATTAGCTACTAATACGCCATTCAGTATTTCCAGGAAAGTTATCAAAGACAGACAACTTTCCACTTTGTATCTCAAGCTTATGATTCTATATCATTTATAAGAAGTATAACTGCTCTGTTAATGATGGTCCAAAGGCTGATTTATCTCTTGAATATTGCCAGTCTCAATGAATTTATTAAGTAAACTAAAAATTGCTTTATTTCGCACCAAAATAAAAGTAACGAATCCAGACCTAATGATGGTGATATGAGTACAAAAACGGCAGTCTTACCGCTGGTAGCGGTCTCTTCCAGACAACCAAATAGGTAATGAGAAATAATACAACCTATGGAAGTGAGATACGGAATTTCTCCCCCATCTTCGCAACATAATAAGAGTAGGTATGTATGTCATACGTCGAATACCCGCCTAAATAGAACATCGGTAAGCAGCATGTAACACCTCATATTTTCCTGGTATACGTAGACCTGCTCCCCTGGTCATGTAAGCAGTTTCAACTGTTTTTATCTGTTTCATGAAGTCTTTTCTAATTAAGGTACATTGCCCTTCTTGTCTCCTTTCCTCCAATGGCCCCAATCGCAAATTGTTTGTCCATTGATTTATGATCCTCAGCAATCTTCTTTTGATGCTAGATTTGATGACCCGGCGGTGACTATTAAAAATAGACTTGGTCAATAGTAAGCTTTAATTGTAACGAAATAGATGAGGATAATAATGATAAGGGGAAAAAATTAAAAACAATCAAATTGTATAATTCTAGGTCGCTTACGTCAAGCTGTGTCAATTGTGACTGAGTGCTTGTTAATTTTCCTATGTCGAAATTTACTTAAGGGCTAATTTGATTGTCGACTGAGGTCAAATCTGCAATTACAAATTAATGCTTATTGGTATTACAGGTTCCACATCTTGACGTGCACTATAGTGCTGTCACACTAAGTGATTCGATCACAAATTAACAAAAAAAGCTGACCAAGACAAACACATCCGTTTGGGCTTCCAAAGATATCATGCAATATTATACAAAGCAAACTTCAATAGCAATATTATTTTTTAGGATCTGACCGGCACAAACATCTCCTTCCTATTTTATTGCGCGGTTTATGAATTCTAACATACTAAGGGGATTTGATAGAAGGAACTATTTCCTTAACTTCGAGCTCGCGTGTATATGTGGGACACCGGTAGTCGGACGTAAACAGTTTGCACTGTAAGAGAGATAGAGAGAGAAGTGAAATCCGATTATTTGCAGCCTGATAGACATTTTCTTCCTCTTTTTTTTTTGACGCAGGGAGAATGCTTTTAAGCACCATCCAACCGACCCTGCGGGAACCGGAACGGTGTGTCTGTCTCGGCGAGTGAAGCCACTATCGACTAAAACCACCACGACAGCCTTTCGGCCGTTGTGATGGGGTGCCCGGATCTATCGGCGACCAGGTGTCTCCTGTGCTGTGGCATGGCGGTCGTCTTTGTTTCTGGCCAACATTATGGTAGTACAGATTATGGTTACAGTGACAGGGCCGATGGTTGTAAGCAATTTAGTAGTACATGCATTAAATACATAAGATATTCCGCTGAATATGGAGATAAAGGAGATGTTTTAATAGTAAGTATAGGGGCTAACGAGAAATCTGAATGTAACGATATTTTTTATTGTATAGGGAACAAACGAGAAATCTGTGTCTTTTGATGGCAAACGACGCCCATACACATCAGCCCAATTATTCTTATGCGCGTGCATGACAAACTCACCTGCGTAGCCCTTCTACCCTCCCCATTATGCCATCGGCTACTCACAAATCGTGCGAAAGGTGATAGCATAGCTGTCACTTTACGTCGCTCTCATATGAGCGAGAGCTATCTCTCCGGTCGTGCCGGCCAAATTCGGCTGCAATGCAGCATGGCACTACTTTTTGCACCGTAAGTTCCTTTTATAACTTATAATGGAGATTATTGAAATATTTTAGTGTCTCAAAACCGTCCATGTAAAAATCCGCAACTTTCAAATTATGCACTTTGTAAAAGCAACCTAAAAACATGCGCATAAGGTTGAAATTTCGAGGAAATATGATTAATTTCGCACATGATTTAAATAGAAACTGCACCGTAGAAACAAATTGAAATCATACACGTTAGGTTGACATTGCAAGAAGGTACTCGTATGTTTATGTACAATCGCGAATATTTTACAATGACAGTAGAACATGAAATCGTACATCTTGTATTTTTTGTAAATCAAACTTATTGAACCGGCGATTTGAACAATCAGACGGTGCCATATTGGTACCAAAATATTTATTTGCAACATAATGAATCATACAAGTAAAGAAATGTTCTTGAAATCCAATTAAATAGTATCTGTTTCAATATTTTGACCTCAACAGACTTTGGAATCCTGTTTCTTGTGTCTTTTATAATTAAATTCCCATAAATAATTACCTAAATTCTTGAAATAATTAGCAGCGCAGTCCTTACCTTTAATGTGTATGATTTTTCCATATAGGTAGACATCGTGGTTTGGAATTCCGTTTACAGAACGGAAAATCCTTAGGCTGCAAGTTCATGAGGTTAGTAGAAATTACATGCAATTACGACACACGAAAGG
>JAFELO010000260.1:309043-333911 GCA_017140195.1 Eumaeus atala | reverse complement strand
GAACAGCATAAATTCTATGCGTATACTTACTATATGTGTAGCCCCCCAATGGGCCACCGGCTATTCACAAACCGCACGAAACATGACTTCGAAGATTTCACGTTGCGCCCGTATTATGTGAGTGAGAGGTACCTCAACGTTCGTGCCGGCCCAATTCCACTGCAATGCAGCATGTTACTACCTCTTACTTGTCATTTCAGGAGCCGCTCTAAAGAACATCTTACCATTACAAATTAAAAACTCGAAACGATGATTGAGTTCAAATTTTTGAAGAATTATATTTTTTGAAGAATATATACAATACAACTAGCTATCCGCCCCGGATTCGCCCGTGAATATCAATTGTATCCTCAGACCTTCATCGGAATTCGCTATATCCATTGGTAAAAACCGCATGAAAATCCGTTCGATAGATTTTTCAAAAATCGATCACATACAGACAGACAGGTTTTTGGGACTTAATTTTGTAACAAATAGCAAGGGGAGTCCACCCGTGACCATGGTTGCTGTGAAGCTTTTGAAACGTCGGCCTAGATAAGTAATTAAATAAACCGCGACAAAATCTGTAAGATTATGTAGAATTATTGTAATCACTAACATTCGCGTAAACATAAGAAAAAGAAAGTACATATATAATAGAACAAAAGGAAGTTGTTTGGTGTTTCAATGAATATTAATAATTAAAAATCAATGTAAACTTAATTCGGTATGTTTTCATCAAGCATAATTCTAGTCTTGTCCTATAAATTTACTGTACAGAACCATAATACCTTAGAAGAAGTTCGATTTTGACTTTCAAATCCAGTTTTTCTGTCTACAATCTGTTAGACGACATATTATGCGATGATAATTAATTCAATCCGTAATCAGCATAAGATGGAACGTTCTCTAACATTTATTCATGTACACAGTAATGTAAAACATATAACGTGCTATCTATTAAAAATTATCTGATTAAATAAAATTGACAATGAACAAAATAAGTTTTTAAACTATTTTTTTTCTCAAAAATTATATGTTTATAACTTATAAGCTTAAATACTAAATGACCTCAGCGGATCGAACGAAGGTTGCTATGGGTGACACAGAGATGTACTCTCACAAAACTAGTCAAATTCAGGACCTAATAAGTGTCTTGTATATGGCGTTTCCGACGACAGGTCGGAATAGGAAACTATGCTACCTACATATATGCATGTACAAACTTAGTATAAACTGGATTCTACATTCTACTGGATAACTCTCCATGAATCTCCAAATATGTGATTGATACGTGAATATTATTCAGTACAATAAAACAACTTTTAAGGATTTTACAACAGAGACGTTGAACGAACCTGGCCACAGATGAACCTGTCCGTCAGCGACACTGGTTTCTGTAAAGCTACTGTAACGTAAAGGAAAATAAACAGCGATGCAATCCGTAAAAGTCGTTATATTGTAGTAAATATTTTCACTGCTAGACAATAGCCCATTCATCGAGGAAGGCTATACACTGTATACCATCACGCCCGGACATGAAGGATCGATGTACACAGGCTGTGCGCATAAATCGGGGCGCTGCTAACAAGAGGATGAAAATAAATAGTTGCAAGAACATCAATATTTATCTGCAAAACGTTTAAGATTGGAACCGCCTTAAACGAGCACCTTACCGCGTTGTCTTAAATCACGCCGGATTTAATTGGACAGAATGTCATTGCGAAACCGAAACAAACAAAAGGTCATTACAGTTTCCTCTTTGTGATATTTAATTGTGTTAATTATTGGCTTTATTTTTAACGCAGAGGTGGCGAGCGGTCAGTTGGGGCCAGCCGGAAACACTGTTGTAAATTTTGTAATCATTTTTTTCACCTTTATCAGCCCTTATCAAAACAGCTAGACATAGTCCTCTTTCAATGAACGCCAAGACGACCGATCTGCTGCTAATCGCACCCTGCACCTGCTGAACGGTCCACCAACGCTTCGTTTTCCTAAACGCGGCCTCCACTCCAGAACCGTCTGTCGTCTGTTCTTGTGAGTGTGTGATCAACCCATTGCCACTTCAGCGAGCCTATTCGTCGCGTGATATCGATACTTTAGTTTTCTGCCTTATGATTTCGTTACGAATTCTGTCGGACAGAAAAATTATGTTAAGTGAGGCGTAAATGTGGAAAAATTTGTATAAATGTTTGGTATTATTTTACGCAAAACTACTATATTTAGTCGATATTATGGTGATATAAATTACAAGCTGCAATCTGTTAATTGTAAAAAAAATGCTGTAAAACCTGTTCTCGAAAGAAGTAGCTTACCAATAAAGCGTCTATTGGATTGTTTTATAAGTATAATTTAAAAGATATTACAGAATATATCACATTTTTTTGTGTATCATACATGTTATGTGGCACACGGTTTTATCTCTAATATAATAAAGACACAATTTCTTTCATAATCCGTACTTAAATAAAAAAAAGTTGAAGAGTTTGTTTGTTCGTTTGCTTGTTTAGTCTCGCTAATCTCCGTGAATTTTTACATATTTATGAATATGCAAAAACTAATATAATAAAATTTGAATTTGTTTAAAATTTGTATTGCAAACCCTAACTAGGAAATCGCCGCCTTTATAACCTGATTTGAAATTTTATTCAAAATTTAATTATTTTTTTAACTTCGGTATTGTACATGTGAAAAACGAGGAATAAAGTTACTCATATGTAAACAATATACAGATAACAACTACCTGAGTAGGCCTGTCCATGTGACTTGCAGTGGGATTATTTATAACATTGTAAGTATTTACCAAGAGTTATGGATTGCCAGTCCCAGTTGAAAGGTAATATTTATGGTCCTGTCACACCAGCACACGAGTGGCTGAATAAAATCGACTAAGTAATTTATGTTACTTTATTTGAATCAACATGCGATCACCACTATATCAGTGCTACTGCAGGCTATGCAGTAGGATATATCTTTACAGCGGATAAACTCCTCTGGGTTACAGACATCTGGAACGCCAGGACCCAATACTGCTCTTGCTAGAACCTTCATTAAGATGTTTCAAATATTTAACATATAAAGCTACCTTCTTTATAATAATAGCAACATAAGTGAAGTTGTCACACCACACCAGACCTAACTAGATTTGGATAAATGTTAACAAAAAGGTTGGACCTAACCTGATAGGTATAATTTTGTATGTATGATACATAATCGAACATAATGTAATATACAAGATCGTAGTGTTACAATTTAATTAGGTTTTTAAATACATTTATTCAATCATGATCTCTCCACATTCCCAATTAAGAATAATCTAAAGATAGTTGGTACTGGTTTCTGGTGAAACAAATAATGGAATCAATACAGATTTCAATAAGAGTTAGTAAAATGTAAGGGAACGAAGACTTATCTTTGCAGTTGTCCGATACTCAATGCACTGTTTGTTTCCGGATTATTCTTCATTTCTCATATCCAATAGTGGAAAATTATGCTGTATATCTTCACATTGCAAATTTAAAAGGAGAAAACAAAAGGAATGGAGCTCCTTTTATATGAAATATTTCGTGCATCATGACACGAAAATATAGTCACCCGGGCGGAAAAGAACAAACTGTTTAATTAACATTTTTTAAGAAATACCTCCGTCCGTGTCGTAGAGAAAAGGAAAATCGTGACATTCGACACAGAGCACACCCTCAGTCTAACGGTCAAAGATGACAGATATGATTTTTTATAACATGTTTAAGTAGCAAAATATAACTGCTACAGTAACTATTAGTTATACCATACAGGTGAATCCCCATATAAGATAGGATATAATCTGCGGAGTGTCCCACGCGACTCCAAAAATACACTAAACTAGAAGAACTTCCTTAGTCCCATCAACTCATTTATATTGCAAAAGTTCAATAGCATTTCCACGTGTTAAAGAAAAGCTTGTGAGTTGGCAATTGTAAATTGAAATTTTGTAACTTAGTCCTCAAGATTCCTTCAGGAGAGTATTTCTTATCACTTTCGAGTGTCCAGACTCAATACTGAATGTCTCATTTATATAACTAGGGATATTTTAATACGTAACTTAACTGAAGGAAACGCTTATCTGTCAGGCTGTCTCAGAAATGTTAAAAGCCTTCAAAGCGTTGCAAATTACATTTGAATTCCGACGTGTGCAGAAGTGATCTTTATCGCACATAAATTGACATACATGTACTGATTAATGGACTTATAATTCATTATCAGCCTCAGTCAGCCTGATGTTATACGTTATTGTTGAACTCAGAGAATTAAAACAACTATTCCATTTCGCGGTGTTTGTCGTGCACATGAGACTGGCAATACTGGCCAGGGTCCCTATGAATAAATGGCCAATGGCACCAACAGAGTCTATGTGAATATTCAGTTCATACTTGAGTCCCACACGCCGTAATAACATTTTGACGTGAATACAAAAAATAGGTTTAAAACTACTTTCAGAGACAAAAGTTGGCAACATCCTTATAAAATTATGTATAAACCTTGTTTAGTTGTTACGTTTGGTCATTTTTTATTCGATAGCAGCTATAGTATAATATACGGAATCTTAGTAGCTACTTGCTTGCTTGCAAGAAAAATTCAATGAAAATTCAAAACTGAATATTAAAATCACTTATTTACATTCATGCCAACGAAATAGTTTACCACAAAGTGCATGTTGTAACCCAAGCTCTGAATCCACATATACCACAAAAGTGTAGACAAGCGAGTGGGTTCTTTGTAACTAGCGCTCTAATAAATATAAAGTGTGTCAAGATCCTCTAGAGTGTTGTCCGCTGTATAGTTTTATTGTTCGCTCGTTGACCGGCAAACGGTGGGGCAGCCGTGATATCACTCAAATGTGATATAGTGTCTATAGTGAAATTTAGAAATGAAAGGTGACGTGACATCAGAAGTGGGATCATGGGACCTAATAGTGAAAAATCTTCTGATAAACAGGGTATTTGAATTAACATAGTTCCATTGTACTCTACATTAATTGTGCTCGAGTTTTCCGAACCGTCACTGACAGTGGTGTTTCACCGCTGGTGAGTTTATAGCAGAGCTCTGCAAATAATATCAGCGAATTGAGAGCATCCAAAGCTTGTGTCGATAATATCATACTGCAGGAAAACAAGAGTACATCTGTAATTGATTTTCTTATACAAATTTAATTAATGGGGTGGACAAAACTCTTCACAGATAGAGTGTTTATAGGACGAGTGTCATAAATGTAGAAGAAGTTAGTCTTGTAGGCTCGTGACTTGTGAGCCTGAATTAACTTTGTTGTTTCACAGTTTTTGAGCCGATTCACAGAGCGGCGTTGCATATACAAATACCCCATACAGTCCGTAGTACTACACAAATGTTAATGTAGAATATTTTGGTGAGTGTGGGTGGGTGGATATGAACTCAGTCGGCGTGCTGTCTGCAAAACAGCAGGTTTATTATCTTTGTATATCTGCATGTCAAATGTGTCAGACGCTGTGTCTCTTTCGAGTCTTGCTCCAACACTTTTCAGGTCTGTCAAGGTTAGTGAAAGACTAACTTATAGTCCGTGGAGAAACGTTAAATAACATCTTAGTGCGAAAACAATCAAGAGCTTTACGGTGTTAAAGTAAGAGGTTGCATGCATGCAGCATTGCATAAGAATTGAACCAGCACGAGCTGGGAAGTACCACTCTTATATCGTCACTAGTTACTATCGTCACAACTTCTATGTTTTATTAAGCTCTCTAAAAGAAACTAACATGATACAAATTTTAATATTGAAAAGAAGTTATCGTTCAAATCATGGCAGGCCAATCTGGGAAACCAGATTTATCTCATTGCCATCTTTGGATTTCGACAAGTGCGTACCTCACGACCGTACTTATTTACTACCTGCCTCGTGTACATTATGTTTGTCTACCTAAATTAGTGCCATTTTACATGCGGACGATGTACGGAGTTGCGAAATTGAACCGCCCGCGGCAGTGGTAAAAATACAAGAATGGTCGCCGGGTTCAGTTTCGCTAAAGACATTAAACAATAAATATTTAATCTGCAGTTATTAATAACACTAATTGTTCTTATATATAAAAAAGAGTCCACAAGAGCTGTCTGTAGTTTGTGATCGATTTTGATCTTCGTGCGATTGTAACATTTGAATAAAACGATTCCCGAGGAAGGTATGAATGTATAATTTAGTCCCTGATATTCACAAGCGAAGTTTCAAATATATGAAATTCTATTTCATACTCCACAGTGCACTTTTGTAAAAAAAGGTAAGCATATATTTTTTCTGAGCCATAGATATGTGTAACATTATCTGAATATTATAACACAAAATGTTTAAGATACAAGAATGTAGAATACAAGATACATTAACCAAAATGTACAAGATACTCAAGGAATGCCACTTCACATGTTTATCAATGCAAATTTAAAATAACAGGACACTTGTTGATAAAAGGGCGTTGACGTGTAAAGTTAAAGAATTTGTGTTTAAACAATTCATAGAACTACTTCCCAATTACTTCTCCAAGAAATTCATATTCATATAACGCATTTTTCTGGATAGTTTATTTATTCATATTTTATTTATTTATCGGACAAGTCCCCCTCTTTGTAGGAGTCCGGTCTATTATGGGGGAATGTCTGATCGACGAGGTGCCCTATTGCTAATGGATCCGGGGCACCTCAATATAGACGGAAATTGCTCCCATAACGCCACACCCAGGAACGATTGCAAGGTATTTTTTTATAGTATAGGGGTTTACACCCCGTGCAATAGGAGCCTTTTTACGGCTACCGAATCCCATGAACGTCCGTATATTTACTATGCCGATGCGTTGCCCTCCTTTCCTTCTCCATTCCAAGGGCCACTGGCTACTCACAAACCGCCCCTTGACGGCGTTTTCAAGTGATCGAGAGTTAACCCCCCCATTTTTAGGCATTTTAACTAGATTACTAGCGATCCACCCGGCGTCGCCCGTGTATAACGGTGGCAGGATTATTAGCCCAACAAACTAGATGTATACATTAAAACTTTTCTCGGGTATCGATTGGATGGAGGGATGGATGGAAACCGCTTGAAAATCCGTTAAGTAGATTTTGAGAAAAACGATCACATACAGACAGCTTTTGGGGACATTGTTTCACAATTAGTATAGAATATAAATAGAAGTATGGCCTACGCGGTTTGTCCACGTGAAATTTGTGACAAATTACAAAAGCCTTACAATAGGAAATAAATCACAGCTCATGTTACTTCCTGATAATGTACCTTTCTATTAGTGAAATAATGTCGTTCTAGTCGATTTTCGGCTACAGTGACCGTTTCTATTGAGAAGAACCATTAGAAAGTGTTTGCACAGGCACAAGTAGACTCTCTATTGAGAAGAACCATTAGAAAGTGTTTGCACAGGCACAAGTAGACTCTCTAATGAGAAGAACCATTAGAAAGTGTTTGCATAGGCACAAGTGGACTCTCTATTGAGAAGAACCACTACAAAGTGTTTGCACAGGCACGAGTGGACTCTCTATTGAAAAGAACCATTAGAAAGTGTTTACACAGGTACAAGTGAACTCTCTATTGAGAAAAACCATTAGGAAGTGCTTTCACAGGCACAAGTGGACTCTCTATTGAGAAGAACTATTACAAACCGTACCGTTATTAGAAACTGAAAAATAAGACTTTTTTATGATTCGGTGCATGATTTGAACCTGTGACCTCGCGTCTGAGGCTGTTTATGATTACCACAGAACTACGGTCAGCATTGGCACTAGTGAAATACAATACAAAACAAAAAGATCTATATTCTATATAATATTTATGTAATTTATAAGATATTAGAAGCTGTTTAGATAGTTACGTAAATACATATAATATAAAAGTAACTAAGTAGATAGGACAATTCCAGCGAATTGGTTTATTACCGTGCTAATATATTTAAGTTTGAGGTTTCATAACTTATAAACTCTCTTCATAATGGGTATTAACTTGTATTGCCCATTTTATGGATATTGTATATTGCGTTTAAAAATAGTTGTCTCAGTTTTTATTTTTGACATTGTAATGGACAGACACAGAAATATTTTTAATTTTCTACACTAGATATAGCCAATAAAACTGGCCAAGTGCAAGTACACCAAGGGTTCCCTACCAACAGGAGATGCGAGCATTTGAACTTACAAGTTGACAGACCTATATTTTTAATTTTCTATACTAGATATAGCCAATAAAACTGGCCAAGTGCAAGTACACTAAGGGTTCCCCACCAACAGGAGATGCAAGCATTTGAACTTACAAGTTGACAGACTTATATTTGCAGGTGCTTGCAAACATTCAGTATAAATTTATATATACGCATAGCATCTCAATTTGTATATTTTCAGTGATATAACGATTTCTTTCAGTGATATAAGTAACATTTACCAAAAATACAACCTCTGTGAATTTTAAATTCTATCACTTTTTGAGAAACAGCCTGGTGACAGACGGAGTCTTTATTATAGAGTTCCGTTTTTTTACGCTGTGGGTAAGCAACTCTAAAAAAATTCTCAAGCTCTGCTCATCACAGGTGTAATCTCGATTTATTGTGTCTAACACATCTTATCAAAGAATTTTGTACCTGTTACACCACCTCATAGAGTCGTCACAAGATTAAGAGTAGATAGATAATGTGGAGGAAGGAAGGCTCTGGAGTGGCGGCCGAGTTGAGGAAAACGGATTGTTGGTCGACCATACACCAGGCGGGAAGGCGATCTCTGTGCACTAGCCACTCCGAAATGGATGCGAGTAGCAGGACATCGACCGTCCTGGCGTACACTGAAAGATGTCTATGTCCAGCAGGCATAAAGGCTGCTGCTGCTGATGATGATGATGACTTAATGTGAGGTATCTTATTCCGTAGTCAATAATGCCTAGTCGTGTAAACTAGGAAGTAAGTAGCAAACAAGAAATATTTAAGTCTCACGTACCCCAGCTAATAACATCAAATATCTTTTTTTCTTTGACAAAGTATGCTAGGCCAAATCAAACCTTAGGTGGAATAAATTTATGTTTTTATTTACAGCACACACACCCATGGAGAGTATGCGTTCATTAGCAATGGCGTCATTGTGGACTTTAAGGGATGTATTAAAGGTATAGGTTTCCCAAACATATCCAGTCTGGAATTAGTTCATGTCCTTTACTTATGTTACTAGACGTCCTTTACAAAGACCTCTAAAAGTATCATATTTTGTATATTATAAGGGAGCAAAAGAGTAGTTGTTGCGGTTTGATGTTGCACCGGCGTCCAAGGACACTTGTTATGCAGACTCGTTGTTCTCCTCCATCCACTACAAGAGTGCACCGGAAACTTACAAATTGCACTCAACACCAGAGTACAGTCCCTTTGCGGCTGTATTGGGCGAGTAAGAGGTACCTCTGTGCCCAAATCGACCGACCCATGGCCCATCTTACAAAAACATTACCATTAAAATATTCGGATATTTCTCGCGGCTGTATCTTGATCAAATCACTCACAAGTCGCTAAATGTGAATAGGTGATCTCCATAATGCGATCGTTTTATCTTCTTATGGTGATTTAGGGCACTAAGTCTGGCTGTGCGTACATGGCCAATCAGATATAACATAGGAGTCCATTGCTTTTTTTCACACAGTTCATGTTACTAATTCGAGTTTTATTAAAAAGGCAAACGGCATGGTATTCGACGGGCTAGATAGTAATAAATTAAGCATAATATAGATGTTACATTTGTAACTCTAAGGGTTCGGTTTCACCGGTTACTATTAGTGCCCACTGGATATTCGATATTTATCACTTAAATACCGTATAGATGCTTCATGATAAATTCCGAAATATGTGGACCTGATTCCTAATAATATAATTCCTAAATAGGTTAACTTGGACTTTAATAGAATTCTATTAATCCAGCCCTAAAGATTACGCAAATGTGTATAGACACATTTTAATCTACATTTTTCATACTCAATTTATGTAATATATAATAGCATTAGTTTGGCGATTTCAGAAGACCCAAATCGAAACTTACACTTGTGTACTATTGTAACAATTTCCATGTAACATTTTAATTTTTAGATGATTTTCAGATGTTTCCTTTTTTTGCTTCGTATGCCTGATATTCTTTCACTACTTCCGAGCTTTGTGGCTTTTAAATGCGCTGCCACGTCCTCAATAAAATACATCACCACATATACCATTGATGAAGAGGTCATCGTGTCATTCGTTTTTATTTCTCACTGTGTTTTCCCATATTAGCCTCAACAAGACATTACATATACAGAGCCTAATTATAATAACAGGTCAAGAATGCTTGCAGTCGAAAATGTAATGAGTAGTAAAATTTTATTACAGCCAGAATCTCATTCGAAATCGACATTCTGCCCTTTACAATGGAACGACATGCCATGCGCGAACCCACATCGGCCGGCCCACCTGTATTTAATAAGCAGGTGTCTGACATTAATTTATCTGTATGATTGATAATCTTTTTACAATAGGGAGGGCAAGCAGGCGGTTCCCAGGATACGCCCACAGACTAGGATCACAGGGTTTAGTTGTCGTACTGTACGTATGAAACGCGATGACGTAGCTTTTACTTCTCAGCCCTGTTATGTGAGAGACTTACTTCCTCGGTCGTACGAGTTTGGTATGTAATATTTACCATGGTTTAACCCTTGTTGAGGCCGTGTGGTACAGTAGTGTCACCCCGTACCTTGGTCGAGACAAATTGAATCGACTAATTGCTCTCTGTACCCATCTAATAAGAAAAAGTGTTAACGGACGAGGATGAGAATCTCATCCTATTGAACTGTCCCAACGAGCGCTGGTGGGGTTATTCTACAGTGCGCGAAGACACCTCTGTGGCGGTGGCGTCGGTCCCTTGTGAGACTGGGAAGCCGTCGACGTTTCCTATTATCTCACCGATCCGGGTCACCCAGCCAAAGACGGCGTTATTTAGCACTCGCAGTGATTTAAGTGGGACTATCATTAGCTGCGAGTCCCACACACCATCGGGCTCAACCCAGAGCCGATTAAGACCAAATACATTTCTCCCCATCATAAAAATGTATATTCTATAAAATAGCATATGATAATGATGCTATCATTTAAATATCAATCAGTCGATCACGATATCTATTTATTAACGTCAGATGTCACTTAGTTGTAAGAATTGACGGCGCAAATATTTTCTCAGACACGCGATACAACGGTTGCGCTACTTTATCTTTGTCGTTTACTTAATCAGCATAAAAAAACAAATCGCGTAGCAAGACAATGACAAAAACGAACATAAAACGTCCAAATCTAAAGAGGATTACAGTCTGGTACGTACCCAGCATACGGGCGCGATGTGACCAAGATAAGGCCGATCGGGAAGGTTATCTGGTCGCCTTGAACCGCTACTTTTGACAATATTACACTACACATGCTAATTACATGCCAAGTGAGTACGGTATAGTACTACAGATGAGTCTGGCGTGATAATCTTTTGGTTGCATCGGCTTCATAACGTGCATGTTAAGTGTATCTACATAAGAGCGGTTTATGACTTACCCGTATACCGATGGCTAGAAAATTAACAGGATGAAGTTGAAAAATGAACACTTTCAGAAAAGGGACTAATTCCAATACGATTCGAGATTGCATAGCCCAAATAATACCGCCATACTGGTAGAGTATTCCGAGAAAATGACGCAGGGGTTATTTCTCCTCCTTCCATCCTTGACGGGTGAATGGGGGTACGGTCCTCCCACACATGATCTTCTCTATAAGCCATTCATTCGCGTCAGCTCCGAAGTCATTTCAGCCACTATGCGTGAGCTGTTCTCGACGTCAGAGCCAGGGGATGGGAGACCCCACGGTCTCTCTAGCAATGATAATAGTTAAATTAGCTGTTATAAACATTCTCAAATCAGGATGTATCTCTCTTGAACATGTGAACATTTTTATACGGACGATTTTAAGAAGCTGACTGCTCTGCTGTATATTTTTATAAATCAATGCATAATCAAGATGATATTAATGAAGGTATGTATAGATTGACAAATGTCAGGTCAGCTAAAAGATTATCACAGCTAAACTGCAGTGCACACATCCATTTTTAATGCTTTTGTGCTGCTTTCTCCAATAAATAAAACTTCTGTTCATCAAAACAAGTAATTTATGACGTAAAATGACTAGTTCCACGAAACAATTTTGCAAGAGTTTCAATTAGAGATAGTACCATGCATCGGACTTGCGCCGGCACGACGGGGGAGGTACCTCTCGCTCACACGATACCTGCGGAAAGTTACAGCTTCGCTATCGTGTTTCGTGCGTTTGTGAGCAGTCGGTTATCCATTGCGTGAAAGGATGATAATTAATAGGCGGATGTTTAGGGGCGTCGGTAGTTATAAAGAGGCTATACTTATATAAAAAAGTGACATACTAGTATATTGCAGTGTCCTTAAAATACTCTCTTCTTAGCGGACGGTGTAACATAGTCATGTAGAGAAGATTACAATCTTAGATCGGTCCGATTAATAATGACCGATAGATCAATGAGATTAACAGTCAGCTAATCGATCAAGACATGTATCCTTACTAGCGGAAGAGGGATGCTAACACGATCTCGTGTTTCGCCATTGGAGGATTTGTCAGGATCCAGTTGTATTTTTGATTTGCGAGCCCCAAAACTGCCACATAAGCCATTGCTTATGTGGGAGTGAGAGGGGCGCCCATTGCTGGCCATGGTTGGTAGGGTTGTCCTGTCGTCTGGGGCAATCCTCCTTTGAGGTGAAGTCAGTCATAACTTAGAGGACTGTTTAGCCCTCGAGGTGCCCTGATGATTCGTAGTTCGGGGCACCTCACCAAAGACAATTGCGATGTTTGTACTGGGTTTTGGGCACCATAATGTGCCGTGAGCCTCACTCACCACTGGACCCCACCCAGGGCCGGTGATGGCGCGTAGAAGCATTTCCCCGCGTCAGCAAAAAAAACAGTGCACGCCAGGTCTTTTGTAAAATAAAAACGCCAGGTCTTTTGTTAAATAAGAACGTTCTAATTCGGATGAAAATTAAATGTTAAAATTAGGAAACGCTCCCGTATATCACGCTAGTGCATACTAATTACATACAAATTTACATTCACAAGAGACTCGATAACACCGTTCATGTTGTGAATTATAATTAAACGACATTGATAAATGTCTTACTGACATCTAAATAAAACTATTTGTGCTACCAGTCGCTTCGCCTTCTTTCACCCGCCATAGGCAAAACCGTGTGCAAACGCTAGTATTCCTATAGCTCCTGTGTTTTTTATTATTCAGATTTTTTTAGGCGCTCTCAGCGTTGACATTTGCCAGCTCCACGTCCTTATTATTTCAATTTTAACAAATTGATATCTCTCAGATATTAACATAGTTGTTGTGGTACATAATATATAGTCTAAGTTTACCAAACCCCGACGTCTAATCAAACCAAGTTCCATCAAAATCCGTTCAGTAGTTTTGGTGTATTTGAGTAACAAATAATTACTCATCTAAACATCAATACTTTCACATTTATAATATACTAGCGCACCCCGGTTACGCCCGTAAACAAACTATATAATACAACCTTCCTCGGAAATCGCTACATCCATTAGTGACCGCATAAAAATAAATTTAAATAATATCGTTCACATAGAGACAGACAGTTTTAGGGGAACTAAAATTCACCATAGACGTACAAATTATTTATTCTCATCACCTAAATTTATATGGAAGGGAAAATAAGGATTTGGGGTCCGATCCCCCACTCTCCCGCATGTGTAAGTTTCCCCAAATTTTAAACATTGTACAGAAATGTATGTAGTTGTATAAATAAAACATTCTACATTTACAGTCGACGCGTTGATAAAAATGCAAATAACTGTAATTAAAATAAAAATGTAATTAAAGTAATTATAAGATAAGCTGCCGGCTTACGTAGCACATATAGACGTCAACGGTAGAATAAATAAATACGTTTTATATTTGTTCCCTCCGTCGTATTAGCTAATTACTTTCAGAACTTTCAAATATCTACTCCTACCTTGTTTTTCCTCGTTACATTGATTCCTGAAGTGTAAAAGCGGAGCCTAAAATTCATGTCTTGTGAGTGTCATCTACTCTAGATATATCTAATGTCTTGATGACCGCATATTGCATTATTATGCCGATGCGTTGCCCTCATCACCTTCCCCCCCCCCCCCAAATNCCCCCCCCCAAATGGGCTACTCACACACCGTACGAAACGCGACACCGAAGTCGTGACTCTACGGCGGTATTATGTGAGCGAGAGGTACCTCCCCGGTCGTGCCGGCCCAATTTCGTTTCGTTTTCGAGGATATAGTGTCATGGACTATGCACGACACTACCTCCTCCTGTGCAGCATGGCACTACCCCTGCTTAATTAGTTTTTTTTACATTTGTTAGTTAAGAACCATAATTATCAAAATTTGCTTATGTGAATGCATGCCCATATCACTACGCAATATATATTTCACACGATGGTTGCATGGGAGATATCACTTTATAGCTGCAAGGCCACTTATCATACATTTTTTAGATATAAGCAGCTATACTTATACACAAGGTGTGCATACAAGGCCGTGCTCTGCCTGCTACACTGTTTCTTCTGCATATCAATGACATGCTGCAAACTAGTGGCCTTCCTTGTTACGCAGATGATAGTACTGGAGATGCTTTATACACTGTCTGTGCCAATATTTCCCGGGAACACGTCAACGAGTATCGGAACAAGCTTGTGTGTTGATGTCGAGAATTTGTCATTCAAAGTCAAATTAAGAATTTAGTCTAATTTTACACCCTTGATAAGCAAGTTTGCGCGTTTACCGCTTCGTCGTATCTCCTCGTTTTCATTACACCTATCTATCGACCTCAGCTAGAGTCGGAATACGGAATACTTGGTGTCGACATATCCAGTTCCGCGGTCATTTGGTAATCCTCATCGGCTGCAACTGCATATGCAGTACTGCTCCCACCTTTGGACAGGTGCCCCACAATATCAACACGTTTGATCTGACCGCATAAAACGTAGAGCGACTCGAATCGTTGACGACCGAATTATTTCCGAACAGCTCGATTCTTTTGTGCTACGGAAAAAAATCCGAGGAGTATTCCGAGGAATTTGTCAGCTTAATACCAGCATCAGAATTCCATCTTCGGATATTGCGACTCAACTCTTCTCGTCTGCTCCCTATCTCATAAAAAAGTGTAAGTAATTTTGATGTGCATTAATGAATTGGTTATTATTTATCACAATATTCTTTTATGGAGTTTATCACTGTTTATTTAATTATTTTGCTAATCCGACGGCTCAGAACTTTAGAGTTATGTACACGGGTGGTCCGACATGACAGATGTCCAGATGTCGTAAGTTATTAGAAGTACCAGAAGAAATTATAATTATTTAGTTGTTCCGATTAACGCAAACAATACTCATTATATCTTGCTGTCTTGGGGTGTTTTGTTTAGTTTTCGATTTGAATATTTTTATCACTGGGTCCCAAGTAGAGTAAAGAACCCAGCCGTCTTCTCTTTGGATGTTTTTTAATTCCAAAAGCCTTACGGATCATCCTTGGAAGGAATCGGTGTTCTCTAGTTTGGATTTGCGCTTTATCAAATCTAATGTAATGGCATTATACTTAAATAGGCCGCGATGAATCCGTAAAAATTGTTTCATTATAATGAGTAATATTCGCGTAAACTTATATATTATTAGTTATATTATGTATTTACTACCTTTAGCCCATTGCTGAGGAAGGTGAAAAGAAGGGCAACGCTTCGCCTTAGTAGTTACGCTGACGTTCATGGGCATCGTTTGTCGTAGAAAGGCTATGATTTCTCGTTTGTTCCCCTATACTATAAAAGGAACCTACTTCATGTAGAATAACGAATAGGCAATCAAAAGCTAGTCTATATCTGTACGTGTAACGTATGGGAATAACAAATGGTACAAAAACTAGAGAGCAATTAAAACTCACTCGATCGTTAATGGAAATTAAAACTTCCTTACCACTTAGCAGGAGGTGCTACTGTTGCTGCTTTGCAGCCAAGTTGACCTGGCGCGATCGGAGGTACCTATCGTTCACATGACACCGCCTTTTTTAGTCAACGCACTAGCGTGCGTAAAGGGCGTCGGTAGTGATCAGCTCCTGGTGTTTTCCCTATTTACTATAAAAAAAACCCCGTCGTGAGAAACATCATCATAATATAATATCGATGTTTAATAACATAATATTGAGATTACACGAGATGTTATCTGTTCATAGAATTGCGGGTTATGTCGATAACTTTAACAACTCTATATCAATAAATATTCACGCGTATGGAATTGTACATTTTGTTCACATAACGCGTTGATTTTTTTATTTCAAATGGGCTCTCTAACACTCATTCATCGCCAGTATTTATCTGTCAATGGTAGATAAACTATTTTAATGGAAGTGTAGATTGTAGATTATAATAGAGACATAGAGATATGCATCATCGGCGAAAGGAACTTCCGAGGTCAACCGTGATTGTACTGCATTACCGAATCTTTATGTTCTACACTTCTTTCAAGTGTATTTGACAGATTTGATACTTTTAACGCATAGATGAGCATTGCTTTGACAGTGCACAATTTGTGCCTTTTAACAGTCGACTTGAAACAGTTAGTTGATTGAAAGTACTGTGGCTTCTTGTTGGAAATTCGTGTTAACACTTGAGTAAATTAATATACTTTATATACATTTTCCACGATGATTTATTTTTCAATTTTTATTTACGACCGGAATCTGTCATACGACACGTTATATTTACTTGCTAATTAGTTGCTCGTCACCCACAGCAATTCCACATAGAATGTATTCAGGAGAGGTACCACACTTGGATCTGTACCCTATACACATATCAGGCTTAATTTTTCTACTGATTACAAAAGAAATATTATTCTGTCATTTTTGTGTTTCACATTGGTAACGCAACCTAAATAAGTCAGAAGAATGTAATGTAGCAATGACGATAAATCCGTTATCAGGATACTATTATCTCCCCAAAAGAACAAAGAGGGGGTCTGTCCCATATCGACTAAAAACTTCACCTGGACTAGACCTCCGCCAGCATAGAGCAGTATTTAAAAAAATAAGGAATTCAATGATTGCTTAACTTCCTGGTCGAACAAAGCAAGCAGGTGCAAACTGTGTTTCCTTAAACTCATTTTATTCAAACATGATGGCTATCCGTTAGATCGGGCAGAAATTAGGCTCAGGAAATGGCTTAACGTGCTACCCAGTGCGCGACGCCACACCGCCGAGCCCTTGTTCAAGTGGATGTGTAAGGGAATCTGGTACTATCGGGTCAGCAGCTCGTTTCTCTCCCATACAATCAATAAAATAATCCGTATGGAATCGACGGACTCCAACTTTATGAGTTCTCATGTTTCGATTAGACCACCCAAGACTTTTAAGCCGCTTTTTTATTTTTAAAAGATTCAAGTTTTTCATTTAACGTCACATACGGCTTCGCCTGTGAATTTGTATTTAACATGTTACTTCTACATACGTCAATTCTTCCACACAACCATCCATCTCTTCAATATATAAATGATAAAGTTATTGCGTATTAACGTAGCAAATAATGAAATAAAGTAGCAGACCTTGCTGAAGTAGAACACCAGCTACCAGGGGTTATCGGAGTCAACGTCTGGCGGTATACGTACGGTCTTTTTTTTTTTCGAAGGGACCTAATACTGGTTGGCGGCGCTTGTCCAGCCTCAACAGTTCGACTGACTACGAAGACTAACCAGAAGCGGTCTAGCTGACGTCTCGCTTTAATACTTTTTGAAGTTATACTGCTTTTGGCGCATTAGGAAAAAGTGATGTGAGTAAATTTTTTACGATGCGCACGGTCACAAACAACCGACACACTGAAGAAAGCCGTGGTCAACATGTTAATTTGCTCTTGTTGCGCCAAAGAAGTAAACTTCTAACACGAGTACACGCACACTTTTCTATCCAACGTCAGAAAGAGAGACATATAGGTATACGGGCCTACACACAGGTGTGTCTGAGACAGCCTGACCAGTATGACCTGGTGATTATCGATTCTGACCACTGCCCATAAATGACAACTTTTGTCAGTGGGGCGTAAATCTTAACACATGAAAACATCAACCCATAATTGTTTGGGAAAATCTCTGCAACTACTGGTATGATTTCAATGAAATAACGCACCGATATATAACTTTATCCAATTTCATTATTATATCACAAAATTAAAATATGCGCTATATTTTATTTCTATCAAAGACCGTGCTATCGGACTAGCGAAAGGTTTTTTGTCTTCTAGTTTAGGAATACGAAAGGAGGTCATAAGGGGGTGAAAAGGACAGCTAGTAATATTACAAATATTTCCTTATATATATATATATAACGTAAGTCAATTGCACGTGAGAACAGCGGAAAAAAATACGCGCTGCCAACTTATCACAACTAACAAAGTCCAATATTGTGTTTATCCATGTTCAACTGACATTATTTGTATAGATGTTAAATAAGTTCACAAAGATATGTGTAATTTACTGTCATTACACAAAAAGTATCGGTTTTACCGTTTCAGTGCAGTAAATTCGCTCGTAAAATATAGGCGGTATCCTTGCAATCGACTTTCACATGTTTTATGATAAATAAATATGTGATTTTAAATGAACATTCGGTACAATTTAAGTCTTTATCGCAATCATCGCGATTACGGATTTTGTTTCTTTTAGTACTGTTCTGTATGTTGTTATGATTGAAGTGCTGCGAATGACTCTTTTCAGAAGCTCCTTCGAGACTATCTATATCAGAAAGGTCCTAACTATTTGCGCGCACAGTAGCGATGTCGCCGAGACGAGCAAGCGAATAGGAAGGACACTGTCTAATTTTTCCCAAAAAGGATTATTCTTTTTTGGAATCTCATAACTGCAGACTACGGTACAGAGTTTATGTAAGGCCAGCTGAGTTAGAAGCTCGGTTGCATTTGCCATCTCTATTGTTGGCTACTGTGACGGCGCGACATTACGTGTCTTGTTAGCAGCATTACCTTCATCAAAATGTGTTTTGTGCAATCTTTTATTCGTCAATAATCAATACATTTTATACTACTGCCGCTAGCATTTTTACTTTACATCAAGGACGATGGTGATAAGTATGAGTATATTTACTTAATTGAGATTATTGTCAGCAGAAATTTTTGCATTAATTGGCCCCATCAAACAGACAGCTACGCTGTTAAAAAAAAAAACATTTATATTGACACCCTAACTCATTGCATCTTCTTATCATTATGTCAAATATTGTCTGTTTGATAAAATATAATTTTTAAATAACCACTGACAGATAAAAGATTCGTTGCGTCGGCAGTTACAAGTGATACACTTTTTTGGCGCCAAACAACGTAAATTGGTCTAATTAAGTTAGACTGTTATGTCTCTCAGCGACGGTCAGCCTATGCCACTGACCGATTCTTCTTATGGGACGGGACTACTACACAAGGGGCCGTGCAAACGACCCTAGGTCCCCGCTAACAACGAGATAGTTAAATTTTGATGTGAATGTTGATCTCGATTCGAGATATGAAAATTAGCGCGTGCTTTGCTACACTTCATCCGATTGTCTACTGAAGGAGAAAGTAGCAATATGGATTGAATCCTCCTCGCGTTTTTGTTCTTTTTAAATCAAGTTGCGCATTCAATGCCACGCTCCCTGAACCCTTTTTTTGCCTTTCTGACTTAATTCCTTTGGAATTATACACAAAGAAGAGTGTATTGCCAAAGAAGAAACAAAATGATTTGGCATTTGGTGACGACTGACGCCTATTAACTTCTGCACGTGCATAACATACATAGCATGTGGAACCAGCTGCCACCGTCGGTATTTACGAAACGATACGATATGGGGTTCTTCATGAAAAGATCTTACGCCCATCTTCCTGCATATCCCCGGGTCATGCGGATGTCTATGGGCGGCGGTAGTTAATTACCACCTGCTAGTTTGCTCCTTCTCCTATAAAAATATACCATCCGTTCCCATTCGCCTCATACTTTCAAGGGGCCGGCGGGTACACACTAACCACACGAAACACGACAGAATATCCATCTCTCTAAGCCGGTGTCATGTGAGCGAGAGGTGCCGGTCCCATTCGGCTGCATGGCTCTAGCACTTGAAGTTATTCAACAACATTTTGCGTTGGCTTCTTATAATACAAAATAAAAAGTAAATAAAACTGTTATGAGTACATTATTTCATAATACTATTTATTATTAGAGACATTTTTGATACAGTTTCATCTTTCAGGAAATTTTAAGATAAGATTGACATTTTACATAATATGGATTAAATTTATGACACTCCAACTGGTGTTACGTTCAGAGAATTATGATTTGTGCTCTACGATATTACCAGCTTAAAGCCATACTTTAATAATAATAATTATTGACCCGTACATAATCTGTTCGTACGTCTTGGGCACAAACTAGAGGAACGCCGAGAGCAAATATATACCAACGGTAGGTGTGATGTAAATGGACCAGCGACCCGCTTTCTACGATATACGCTCTATCCATTGGTGAAAACCGCATAAAAATCCGTTAAGTAGATTTTATGAAAATCGATCACATATATACAGACAGCTACTAGCTTTTTTGTTTTGTAATGAGTATTTAGGTGCAAGTGAAACCGCATAATCTACTTCTCTTTAAAATTTAACACTTCATTGCTGTGTTGCTGTCAAGTTATAACACTATGGTGTCAAAAAGATGCAGAATAAAATGAATGCAATACTTAATGGTGCTAATTTTATTTTATATTATTTTAATACAATGTTTTCAGTTCTGTAATGACAAAAACATTACAAACTCGGCGCAATACTTGATCTTGTACCTCTGTGTGACGTTTATATTGCGTTAAAGATACTCTAAAGTACAATACTTTAGTTGCATAATAAGCCGATTGCGCCAGGTGGATAGGCTTTCTTTTTAACGCGCTCTATGGCTGCCTGGGTATCTGTCTCTCTAGCCTGGGTTGGATGGAATTGAGCTTAATTGGCATCGTTAGTCGTACACTATCACTATTTTTAATATAATTCATCGAACAGCTAAACAACACCCTGATTATATAGAGATGGGCAAATTATCAAAGACAATATTTACTTAAGAAAAGGCAAGGAAGCAGTGGAACACTCGATGACCTGACCTGACCTGATATGACATCGACACTTAAAGACATCTGAGGATGTGGAGCTAGCCAGTTCACCTGATTCACAAGATGACCGTTGCGGGTGTGAGGAATTCGGGAAAACTTACCTTGAAAATTAATAATTTTTTCGCGATCAACTAGAACAATTATTATATACGGTGGCGCCTAATATTTACGTACGACCAGGGAGGTACCTCCCGCTCACATACTACCGCCGTAAAGTGACATCTTCGGTGTCGCGTTTCGTACGGTTTGTGAGTATCCGATGGCCCATTGGGGGTGGATGTTCATGGGCGTTGGTAGTCGTAAACGAAGGCTTCGATTTCTCGTTTGCCCGATCGACCATTAGGATGAATGGTGCCTCGATCGCGAGCGTATCTGTGACCAAGGTGCTTGGGGTACACATGGACCATGCTAGATCCTTTGCGCTGTATGCGGTTTTGATGGGCGGGAAGACGGCTAGTTCTTTCGGGAAGGTCTTACGTGTACCTCCTCGTGGGGTGTGAAGTACCGGGCGCGTAGGTTCCTGTACCACGGAACGTATGTTGCAATCCTGACATATGATCCAGCGCTTTGGTGTCGACGCTCTCACCTGTATGTTGTACGTAGTGCATTATTACGCACCCAAAGACGAGCTTTAATTTTAATGACGAAGGCCTACAGGTCATGCAGTAGTGCGGCGCTTCCAGTGTTAGCCGGCGTTCTGCCTGCCGATCTGGAGGTTCTTCGAGCGGGACGCGTGCAGGTGGAGTACGTGGGGCTCAAGGGCAAGGAGGGTAGGGAAAAGAAAAGCGCTATCACGGACGACGTCAGCTCCACTTGGCAGTCACGCTGGGCCGCGTGTGCCGTTGGGAGGGAGCTGTACTGCTTCTTTCAAGAAGTTACAACGCGTCTGGCATATCAATGGATGGAAGAAATCTAAGTTAATTTGTATGAAAATAGATATAACAATACATAATAGTTCTCTCTCGCGATACAGGTTATTCTAGTGTGAGAGCTGTAGGAAACTTGTGTACTTGTAGTTTACTGTGCTAATAAGCTATACAAGCTTAAGCTATAACCAATGTAACTTCTGTTGTGTTTTTCAATATTGTTATGCTAATGCTGAAATAAAAAATAAAATACATAACTATCCACGACCTATGTGGAATTCGTAACCACATCCATGCCTTGGTTGATTGAGACGAACAATAGTCAACAACACACTTTACTATCGAATACATTTTTTCATATCACTACTCGATATAGGTTATCCAAAGATACGTAGGATAGAAACGCCTAATTCAGAAATGTAAAGGTAAAACAAGTTTTTGTAACGCTCCATCTAACTCGCTTGTCGCTATTTCTGTCAGCCCTTAGTGTTACTGATTAAACTTCACACCGGAACCAGTCTAAAACCACATTCCGTTCGGAACTTTTTCTACGTTCGACAAAACATTTTAAGAGAATATTCAGATACCACCACGCCTACACTCGAAATCCGTATAAAATCCTATGAGTTTTGAGTAACTAATAATCAATACTTGAATCAGTGTCCATATTAAATGATCACCATAATATTTACATTAAATAAACAGATCCGCAAAAATCATATTTAAAGCATCTACGTATATGCCTTGTGTCTTCATCAAAATTTTTGCGCCTTCCAATTTCTATCAATTTCATAAAAATTAGTTTAAATTTCATATATCTTTACATTATTGAAAGCTTTTATTCAACTTGTTCAGGTGGAACTTAATTTTGAAGTAATCTTCCACTGATTGAGCTAAAATTTTGTATACGCTTGTAGTTTGGATGAAACGCCAATAAAAAAATGATTAATCTTTTTTCCAGTGAATTTTGTATTCTTGGCTATAGCAATTTTACTATTCTGTGATTTTCACCGTTGACTCAACCCAGCAAAGCTTTTACCATTTAACGCTTAAAATTTTTTGTGACTTTTGCCATTGTTTCAACCCAGCAAAATTGTACCATTTATTGATTAAAACTATTCAGTGACTTCCATCATCAACTCAACCCAACAAATTTTTATACCATTTAGTGGTTATATCAATGTTTTCACAGAGGCTCAATAATAAAAACCCATAAATGCAATTACCCTAAAAGCAATATTATTACGAGTTATTCCAACAGCAAACTAAACCAAGCGCACCTTCACCAGAACCTCGCTTGAATAATGATCATGGACTCGGCGTGTGATACATACAAATACCGAAATTATTTAGCGTGCACATTATCACGCGAAGACAGTGTATCATTGTAATTAAATTGTATATTTGAATGTCACGATTCAATAAACATACATTCGTTTGTGATTACATTTTATCACCGGAGTCACTGAGTACATTAATGACATCCATCAATATCATCATATTCAGCCAAACGACATCCACCCGGATATAGACAGGGAGAGCCCAAGGACCACCACAGTTCGCACCAACTTCCCCACCATGGTTCAAGCCCTGTCGTGGCGGTGGGGCTTAGTAACCTGGGGTGAACCCAGGCGAAACCAATTGAATCGAGGGGATCTTTGCACCCCTCTTATAAGAAGAGGGGTCTTGAAGATCAGGAGGAGGAATCGCTCTCGGTACCACTCTGATGGCGTGAATGGGAACCTCACTCCATTGCACCGTCCCAAAGTTGGTGAGGTTGTCTTGTAGTGCGGGGCAACCACATCTGTGGAGGTGGAGTTGGTCCCTTGGGGGGCTGACTAGCCGTCTTTCCAAGATTTGTTGTTCCGGTTCACCTCACCAAGGGCGGCACTGATGGCACTCGCGGTGGTTTTAGAGGGTATTCGGCACCATCATATGCCGCGAGTCTCACACACCACTGGACCCCACCCAGGGCCGGTGAAGGCGCATAAATACATTTCCCCGCGTCAAAAAAAAAGTCACGCTCACTTAGAAAAGAACGTGTCTAGAATAGAATCCAGACAGAAAAACTTAGATATAGTGTTATTGGATTTTTCAATTTCCAAATCAGAAAGTGGGCGATGTTCTGCCCCTGTACGGAGAGCAATTGAAGTTGCCTGATCTCTCTCCAATCGAGACCGACTTCCGGAAATCGTAATAGAGGTTCACCACTATTACGATTGGTAAAAAATAAATCATCGGAGTGTCATGAGAGAATAGAGATTCTTTTATTAAATACCTATATCGTCCATATGCATATGCCCTAAATGCTTAAGAGAAACTACTCCAATACTATAATTCTTCTTTTGTAACTCTTTATAGAGATTACCCAGTAGCAATATAAACACAAACACAATTGGTTCTATTTGTATTTCTTTAATCCTATGATTAATTGACTATGGGCTGTATAGACTTAAGTTACATTTTATGTATTCGACAATATATATTCAGATGTTTTATGACAATACCACGTATGTGAACTCTAAGAAGCCCCTACTAAAGACGATCTTGCTTACTAGGAGATTATTGAGATCGTTGAAAGTACAAAATTCTTTTACTTTTAAATCGGAATTGCAGGTCATAAATGTTAAACGTCTTATGATAGACCAGACATACGGTGCACAGCAAAAGTTCTTCAGTTTTTTAAAAATTAGAAATCAAAAATCTTCTGGTTTATTGTCCAACTAAAGATTACTGGGATGA